>CAUYQG010202787.1:0-32365 GCA_963574415.1 Tarsius wallacei | reverse complement strand
GCTCATGCTCGTAATTTCAGCACTTTGGGAGGCCAAGTCCTCAAGGCAGATTGCTTGAGCCCAGGAGTTCAAGACAAGCCTAGACAACATAGCAAGACCCCGTCTCCACAAAAAATTTTTAAAAATTTGCCGGGTATGGTGGTGCGTGCCTGTAATCCCAGCTACTTGGGATGCTGAGGTGGAAGGATTGCCTGAGCCCAGGAGATCAAGGCTGCCATGAGATGTGATCACTGTGATCATGCCACTGCACTCCACCCTGGGCAGCAGAATGAGACCCCAGCAAACACCCACACAAATGTATTTAATTGAAAGAACTAGAAATTGATCTTCCATATAACCCAGCAATTCTCCTATTGGGAATATACCTGGAGGAACTCAAATCATTCTACAAAAAAAGATACCTGCACACGTATGTTTGTTGTAGCTCTAGTCACAATAGCAAAAACATGGAACCAACCATGCTGCCCATCACAGCTGGACTGGATTAAAAAAATGTGGTATATATACACAATGGAATATTATGCAGCCATAAAGAAAGACAAACATATGGACTTTGTAGCAACTTGGATGGATTTGGAGTCGATCATACTCAGTGATCTATCACAGGAACAAAGAACGGAGTACCATATGTTCTCACTCATAAGCGGACCTTGAACAATTATAATACTATAAGAAAGGGGGGAACTGCCAGGGGAAGGGGGTGAGATTGGCAGTTGAGGAAAACTGCTAGGGGAGGGAGGGGCACACCTCACCAACAAGGGTACCTGCATAATCAACGTTTGTATACCTAACCCTGAATTGTACCCCCCACATCTTTATTTTTAAAAATGCATTTATTACACTTAGCCTACCGAACACCACAGTTTAGACTACCCTATCTTCAATGTGTTCTGAACACTTACATTAGCCTACAGTTAGGTAAAATAATCTAACACAAAGCCTATTTTATAACAAAGTGCTGAATATCTCATGTAATTCATTTAACACTGTACTGAAAATGAAGAACAGAATGGCTGTATGGATATTCAAAATATGGTTTCTACTGAATGCATATTGCTTTCACACCCTTGTAAAGTTGAAAAATCTCTAGTCAAACCATTGCAAATTGGGGGCCGTCTGTATTAGTGTCCTAGAGGGATAAATATGAAAATAAGCGACTCAAAATCTAAGTTGTTGGAACTTTAAAATATTTTGATTCTTATGGGAATGTGATAATGCCATGTGAACAGGCAGGCAGCTGTGACCTTTGTTTCTCTGATCATAGATTAGCCTTTTTCCTCACCTACACTGTTTTGTAAAATGTTGTAAGATACTAAAAGGTACCAGGGAAGACCTCTTCCCTCTGGACTATTGATCCTCACTGTAGATTGACTTCCCTCTTTCCCCTCTCACACAAAGACTTCATGACTATCATGTTGTCTAAGAGTGAATATTCAATACATTCTTTTAAAGCGGAGGGGAAATGGAAATGAGTCGTATGGAAAAGAAAACAAACTGTAACTGATTAAATTGCTCTAACTCCTAAAATTTGTCTTATATAGAAAATATTATAATCCTACGAAATTTCTTTATTTTCTTTCTATATAAGCAAACCCTTAACTTTTCTTTCTTTCTTTCTTTTTTGAGTCGGAGTCTCACTCTGTCACCCAGGCTGGAGGGCAGTGGCACGTTCACTGCTACAGCAGCCTTCGCCTGCTGGGCTCAGGCGCTCCTTCACCTCAGACTTCTGAGTAGCTGGAACTACAGGTGCGTGCTCCCATGCCCAGTTTATTTTTTGATTTATTGTAGAGACAAGGTCTCACCAAGTTGCCCAGGCTGGTCTCGAACCCTCGGGGTCAGACAGTCCTCTCTCCTCGGCCTCCCACAGTGCTGAGATTTCAGGCTGAACCACCGCGCCTGGCCAAGGTCTTAACTTTTAACTCCAGAGTACTGACCCTGTTCCTATGAAATCTATGTTACCCGAATGGCTATTCTCAGCTTTTCACTTGAATAAACTTTTAAACTGGTTTCTGATCCTTTCAGTTACTTTAGGTCGACAGGCTGCCTTAACAAAGCAGCACAAAATGGGTGGCGTAAAACAACTCTATTCTCTCAGGTTTCTGGAGGCCAGAAGTCAGAAGCCAAGGTGCTATAAAGGCCAGGCTCCCTCTGAAGGCTCTAGGGGAAGATCTTCCTTGTTCCTTCAGGCTTCTGGTGGTTACTGTAGTCCTCGGTGCTCCTGGTTTGTGGCTGCACCACTCCCATCACAGCCTCCACTGTCACATGGGACAGGCTGTAGCTGACCCAAAATGGACCCTTGGCATTGATGCCGAACGGGGTGAAGTGCATTGCTCCATGGGTTCTTTGACTCCATCACAGAAAAGAATTTCAGAGCGAGTCCAAAGTATAGTTTAAGACAGAATTTATTAGAAAGAGGCATGCTCAAGAGAGTTCATGGGTCCCTTAAGAGAGGGCACTTACTTGCCTTTGACGAGAAGCTTGATACGGGGGTACACCTCACCAACAAGGGTACTTGCATATTGAACATTTGTATACCTAACCCTGAATTGTGCCCCACATCTTTAAAATAAAAAATAAAGGAAAAAAGAAGCTTGATATAATTTTACAACAACGATTAAGCAAGCCACGAGCTAAGAGGGACAGGCTGCAGGTATCTGGTCATGAGTTTTGGTTACCATCTCTCCATCTTCTATGAGCTAAGAGGTGTGGGCTCGCAGGTGTCTGGTGACGAGTTTTAATTTCCATCTTTCAGCTTTCTAAGTCAGAAGCCAAGGTGCTATAAAGGCCAGGCTCCCTCTGAAGGCTCTAGGAGAAGATCTTCCTTGTTCCTTCAGGCCTTCTAAATAATGAAAGTTATTACCTAACTAGATTTGGGCTTTTTTAGAACATCATTTCTATTTTGGGTAGCTCCTTATTATTTCTGTGATTCACTGCACTGGAAGATCTATACTCTAACCCACAAGGTGACCATGTCTGGTGTGCCTAGTTGGTCAGGTGACGGTTGTGTACCCATAAGAAAGATATCTGAACGCTGACCTTGTTTTAATTTAGATCTGCCTACAAGAAACTATCTATCTATGTCGAACCTGTGCTGAATAACCTGCCTCAGCATGAACGAAAATTAAACCTTGTCTGTGGAAAGCTATGGGGACTCGGGGGCCACCTGCGCCTCAGCACGGTGCAGTCTGTTCTGTGTGATGCTAAATGTGACACTACACCAGAAAGCAGCAGACACGTGCCTCAAGTGTCTACGGCGGGCATGGACGATATCCAGGTCCACTCAGACAGCAACAGGAGGACGAAGTACACAGCGGAGGAGTGCAATGGCCAAGGACAGGTTTTGCTTTGTGATATTTTTGAAACCATTTGATTTCCCCCACCAGCCTTTTCCTTTTATATTAGCTTATTTTCTCAGTGTCAATTACAATGTTAAGAATTAGAATGTGAGTTGTAGGTTGGGGCTCTCTAGGACAAAGCAGAGACCATTTGACTTTTGGGGACTTTCAGAAGCTGCCTGGATGTCCCCTTCCCTCGCCCCACCTGACAGAAATCCCTCACCCTTTCAGTTCCCAGCTCTAGAGTGAAATCTGCTGCTGGCACTGTGTGTCATCTTAGCTTGGGACCTGGCTGGAGACCAAAAAACCCTGCACTAGGGAAGACTGCAAATCTGTCTGAATTTACATATAGATTTCCCAGGGCAGGTAGGTTCCGAGCTTTTTCCTGATGAGGGTGAGGTTGCTCTTGATTTTTCTGATTATCCAGAGGCTGTGTTGATTATGCAGGTTTTTGCAGAGTCGATTTCTGGGCTCTGGGGTGGGGATGGGGGGTGGGATGGGCAGGTAGGGTGGAAATTTAACAACGGAAGTTGCTGAATTTGGGGGTGGGGGCGTGGTGCTCAGAGGCACTTATTGGGGATTCCTTTCAGAAATCTGTGTTGTTGACAAAATATTCTTTCTTTTCTTTTTGAAGGTAGAATCTCTCTCTATTGTCCAGGCTGGAGTATAGCGGTGCAACCATGGTTCACTGCAGCCTCGAATCCCTGGGCTCGGGCAACCTTCCCAATTCAGCCTCTTGAGTAGCTGGACTACAGGTGCACACAGACACCCCCAGCTGAAATTTTTATTTTTTGTAAAGACAGGATCTTACTGTGTTGCCCAGGATAGCAACTCCTGGCCTCCAGGGATCCTCCTGCCACAGCCTCCCAAAGCACTGGGATTACAGGCATGAGCCATCACACCTGGCCAAAATATTCTTAGAAGGAGCAGGGAAGAAAGCAAACTTCCAATACCTTCCCTTCAGAACCACTGACTTGTAAGATAAGCTTCCTCTGCCCCTCCTCCCTTTAATTTCCTTCTTACCTCCTCCAGCTAATTTGCATTCCTCTTCTGAGACTGGGCTGGTCAGCTTAATGAGCCTCCCTGACTTGCCATCAGATAGATGGTGTACCATTAGCTGCCTGTTTAACAACCATATTTCTTCGTCTCGATGAGGGCTCAATATCTTGCACGTGAAATATTGCTTGGAGAGCCCCTAGTCCTAGACTTGAAGTATCGAGCAATTACTCAGCAGTGATTCCGGAGCGGTGGCAGCTTGGTGACAGCTGCCTCTTCTGTCTCCTCTGCTGCAACTGGAAGCGGGCAGGCCTCCATTCTACCAAAGATTGATGTCTTCTTTCCAGTGCCTTTTGGCTCCTTGCAAAGCTCCCCACCTCCAGCGTCCTTTTTCCATTCTGCGGTCTAGAGTTGTGGGTCTAGAGGCTCTGGAGGCTCACAGGGTCTGCAGGCTGAACCCTTGCTGGAGGCAGGTGGCTCACCTGACCAGACCATGATGCTAACCTATGCCATCCACAGTTTTGATTCCAACGGTTATGCTACCGTTGGAAAAAAAATACAGAGAGTCAGGCACAGAGTGTTTATTCTTTGAAGCTGTCTTTCAAATCACACACCCCCAGATCCCAAACTGTTAGATTAAGTAGGCCCTTCTCTGACTCCAATGCAGATCTCCCCAAATCTGCCCCTGAGGCCACTCAGCCCTGTGTCCTTCTGTCAACATTCAGCCTTCCTCTCCTTTGCTGATCCTGCCCTCCCACCAGCCTCGTCTCTATAAGGGCCCTTTGATTCATGTCTGGGTCTCTGTTAAACCAGGTGAACACAGGTGAATGGAAGGAGAGAAGGGCTTCCAGCAACATGGCAGACCAGGTGGACTCAGAATTTTCTCTTCCGTCTTTCAAGCACAAGGATGAACAGAACCCCAAAACAAATTCTAAAATGAATATTCACACTCAAAGAAGGAAAGGGAAATCCTCAGGATGGGAAATAGAGAGTTATAGGCCAAAGCAGAACAGCAGAGACTGACACCTGACAGTCCTCAAGTTTCGGGATGGGGGCTAAGGTTCTAATATGGGGAGAGGAGGTGACATTTGGGGATCACTCAAGGTGATGTGGCTGGAATGCAGCCCCAGTTTAAAGCCTGGAGCTGGCCAGGCTCGGTGGCTCAGCCTGTCATCCCAGCACTTTGGGAGGCCAAGGCGAATGGATTGCCTGAGTCCGCGGGTTCGAGACCTGCCCAGGCAACTTGGCGAGATCTTGTCTCTACAATAAATCAAAAACTAGCCGGCGTGGTAGCGCGCGCCTGTAGGTCTGGCTACTTGGAAGGCTGAGGCGGAAGGATTGCCAGAGCCCATCAGGTCAAGGCTGAGGTGGCCGAGACCGTGCCACTGCATTCCAGTCTGGGCAACAGAGTGAGATTCCAACTCAAAAAAAAAAAGCCTGGAACTACAGATTGCTGTCCCAACAGTGCTGCAAAAAGGGCTAGAAAAACTCCACTATTGGACCAGGGACTCAGGGACTTAAATAGAAAAAAAAAAAAAGGCCAGCTGTCAGAAATCAAACCCCAAGTCTATGCCAAAAATGGGGGTGGAGTGTGACTTTATACTACTTGTGAGGTTCAGGAAGTCTGAGTCATGAAAATAACATAAAACTGGTCCAGAACCATTCATACACCTGAGCCTTGGCAGAAACAAATATGAAAGTGCTCTAAGGAACAATTTTACAGCCTAGAGCATACTGAACTCCCACAGGGACAGGGGTAAACATTTTTAATATAAGCCCTCCCATAAATAGGACAAAACATGTACATCAATAAACCACCTTGAAAGAGAGACATTAGAAGTAACAAAAGGAGAAGCTGCTTCCCAATAACAGAATTTTTTTCTTTCCAAATGTGATAAGGCAGGAGATAACTGAAATTAATAGAACATCTGAATATGCCTTTGAAGTGTGTTTAAAATGATGTGGGAAGTAAAAGAAGAATGGGAGTCATAAAGAAAGAATAGGACACTTCGAAGAGAGAGAAAGCAGACCTGAAAAATTATCAAATAGACGTCAAAGTAAAAAATATCTTCATTGGAATTATAAATTAAATGTATGTGATAAATAGCAAGAGTTAAGAACACTGAAGAGAGAACTAAAGAAATAGAAAGAAATCATTCAAAATGCAGCACGGAGATATAAAGAGATGAAAAATAATAAAACATAAAGGCCTGATAAAGAAAGGCAGAAGGTAGAATGAGCAAGTTAAACATACATTTTATAGATTTAGAGGGAACAAAGACAGAGGGGAGAGGCAAATTCAAAATGCAAAATGACAGGATTTTTCTGTAACTGAAAGAATGAGTCATCAAAGTGATGTATCACAGTATCCAAAGAGGATAAAGAAATACACATCCAGATACACTGTGGAGAAACCAAACAGCATCAGAGACAGAGGGATTGTAAAAGAAACCAAAGAGATAAGACAATCTACCCGAATTTGATTGACAGAATTCTCAGCATCACCAATCGATGATGGAAGACAATGCTCCAATATCTTCAAAGTACCAGTGGAATGTGTGTTAACCTAGAATTATATGCCCAGCTAAACTATCACTCAAAAGTGAGGGTTATAATGGGGACATTTTCAGACAAAGACAGAGTTTACTATTCATGGATCCTCTCTGAGCTATTAAGAGGTTTGCATCAGTTGGAGTGAAAATTAAATGCAGAAGGATTTAAATGATAGTCAACCAAGTAAGCATTGCTATAAATAATAGCTATTAATAATGATAATGACAATGAATCCGAAAGATTAAAAACAAAGTAAAATGAAAAGGCCAGTCAACACTAATATGCAAGATGAGAGGAAGAAATTAAAGAAAAGCCTGATAAGTTAATAGAGGTACGTCCAGACTGGGCACCACAGTGACTCATGCCTGTAATCCCAGCACTTTGGGAGGCCAAGGTGGAAGGATTGCTTGAGCATAGAAGTTAGAAACCAGACCAGGGGCCGGGCTCAGTGGCTCAGCCTGTAATCCCACGCTTTGGGATCCTGAGGTGAGTGAATTGCCTGAGCCCATAGGTTCGAGACCCGCCTGGGCAACTTGGCGAGACCTCATCTCTACAATAAATCAAACAATTAGCCAGGCGTGGTAGCGCGCACCTTTAGTTCCAGCTACTTGGAAGGCTGAGGCGGAAGGATCGCCGGAGCCCAGCAGGTCAAGGCTGCGGTGGCCGGGAGGGGCCGCTGCATTCCAGTCTGGGCAACTGAGTGAGACTCCAACTCAAAAAAAAAAAAAAGAAAGAAACCAGACCAGGAAACATAGCAAAATATCATCTCTACAAAGAACTTTAAAAATTAGATGAGTGTGGTGGTGTGCACCTGTAGTCCCAGGTGCTCAGGAAACTGAGGAAGAAGGATCTCTTGAGCTCAGTAGGTTGAGACTATGATGAGACGTGATCGTGTACTTTAGCCTGGGTCACAAAGTGAGACTCAAAAAAAAAAGATGTGTCTCCAAATATGCCAGTTAAGTCCAAATATATCAGTAATTACAATAATAGTAAATGTATTAAGCTGGCCTATTAATTGAAAGAGGTTGGTCGAATTTTTTATTTTTATTTTTTTATCTTCCCATCTCAGTCTCCCAAGTAGCTAGGACTACAGGCATGTGCTGCCATGCCTGGCTAATTTTTAAATTTTTTTTTTTTTGTAGAGACAAGGTCTCTCAGGCTGGTCTCAAACTCCTGGGCTTAAGCGATCCTCCTGCCTCGGCCTCCCAAAGTGCTGGAATTACAGGCATGAGCCACCATACCTGACCCTGATTGAACTTTAAAAATCAGTTTATACAAAAATTTTAAGATACAACTAAACCCAAACAACACAGCAAGTTTGAAAATAAATAAAGTTTGAAAAAAACAATATATAAAGTAAAGCCGGCATAGCAATGTTAATACTAGACAAAGGAGTCATTAAGACAAAAAGCAAGTCTTTATTCAATAATGAAAGAAATAATTATTCAAGACAATTTACGAATCCTGAGTCTCTGAGTATCTAACTACTTGGTCTCAACTACAGAAAGCAAAACTGAAAGAGAAACCAACAATTTATAATTCCATAGTGGAACATTTTAGCATATTTTTGTCTAAAATCATAGCTTAAATTTAGTAAGAATATAGAAGATTTGAACCATACAATTAACAAGCTCAATTTACACATACACAGGAACTAAATATTCTTTTCAAACATACTGACACTTAAAACTTAATCAGATATTAGACTACAAAGAAAACTTTGAATAAATACTAGAGAATTGATGTCATACTGATTACCTCCTCTGACACTAATAAAATGAGAAATCCCAGATATTTGGAAGCTAAAAAGTATGCTTCTAAATAATTCAAAAGATAAATTATAATAAAAGTATCAAATATTTAGAACTAAATGATTGTGAAAGAACTACTTACCCAAACATGGGATATCACTAAAGCAGTAATAAGAATAATTTAGAACACTCATTAGCAAGTAATAATGAAAATTAATAAAGTATGCACTCAGCAAAAGAAGTGTGAAAAAAATACCCAAAAAAATCCAATTAGAATGGAAGAAAGAAAATCATAAGGATAAAGACAGAAATTAATGAAACAAAAAGAACACAAAATAAAGACTCAACAAATGTAAATAAAGTTGACTCTTCAAGAAGACAAAGTAAATACAGTTTGGAAATGAAGGTCATAAAAAAGGAAAATCAAATAAATATATCAGGAATACAAAGTAAGACACAAATATATAGCAGAATTCTTTAGAAAAATAAGAAAAAGGACTATGAACAATTTTATGTCAAGAAATTAAAACAGATGAACTAGACAAACGCATAGACAAAAGGAAATTATCAAAAACTGTCTCAAAAGTAATAGAAAACATGTAAGCAATAAGAACATTAAATTAATGGTCACAAATTTACTTGCAAAAAAGGCACCAAGTCAAACAGTATTATAATTACAGAAAAGTCTCACCCAATATTCAAGGAGCACATAACCCGTATCAAATACAAATTGTCTCATAAAAGTTTCTTAGGGTGAGAGGAGATAGAGGGACTTCCAAACTCCTTTTATAAGGTTGGCATGACTTCCATGCCAAAAACAGGCAAGAATGATACCTACAAGAAAAATAAAAATACAAATGCACAAATTCTAAACCACAATTAGCAAGCCAAATCAAGCAATCCATATATAACTCAGGAATATAAAGATAGTTTAACACTAAAATGTATCTAAAGTAATTCACCACATTAAAACATTAAAGGAGAAAGTCCACATGATCTTCAATAAAATGTAATACCCACTTGTGATTTTTAAAAAAATTCAGCAAACAAAAATGAATACAAATTTTCTTGAACCAATAAGAAACATTTACCAAAACACTACCAAAAAAGCATCATAATATACCCTCCAACTATTATATATATTTTAAAGATAGTTCAGTGTAGAATCTGAAACCAATCAATAAACTTTCTATACTCGTTCACATTAAAAAACAAACACCAAACTTAATGGTAAGACATTAAAATAAGACCTTAGAGTTATTTTCTTTAGAGTCAAGGGCAAAACAAATATGTCTGCTCCATCATTGTGATTCAATATTTTACTGGGAATCTTCAGCTGACATAATAAACAACAATAACCAACAAAAAATACTTAGGATAAATATTTGGCTGCATTTAGTTGATATCAGTGCAAATTTATACTGACTTGAACACAATGGGTGTTTCTTTCTCACATGAGTATCTGGAGATGGCCCAGGACTTGCGGCTGAACTCCATGAGGTTGTTCAAAGACCTAGACTCCACTTGTCTTATTGTTTTTACCATTCCTAGAGTGCTGCTCTCATTCCATGATCCACCATGGCCTGTACCACGCCCCATCCCTGGCAATGGAGTGGAGGAAGTGAAGAATAATCTACCCCTCCCTTTAAGGACACATTCTAAGAGTTGCACACAGCACTCACCCACACCCCATTGACTGTACATCAGTTCTGTGGCCATCTTAGCCACGGGGGAATGGGAGAATATAGTTTTTATTCCAGACAGTTGTCTACCTAAAAACGGAAATTTCTATTTGTGGTATAATAAAAAAAAAAAAAATTGGGCTGAACACAGTAACTCATTCCTGTAATCCCAGGAATTTGGGAGGCTGAGGCAAGAGGATAGCTTGAGGTTAGGAGTCTGAGATCAGACTGGACAATGTAGAACAACCCTGTCTCTACAAACAAACAAAAGCACAGAGCTCCTAAAATCCTTAGAATTTCCTGAGTGATAGGAGTATATTTTGTTAATCATATAAGCTCTGTTGGCCACGCCTAGCTTATGCTAATAACATAATTCCTGGTGGGTCTCTTAGATGGCTTTAGGATAGATGCTGGTCACTGGAAAGACCAAGCACATGATTAGGGGGTTGGACTTTTCAGCCCCATACTCTACTTTTGGGGCGAGGAGAGGAGGCTTGAGACTGAGTGTGGTCACCAGGGGCCAATGATTTAATCAACTATGCTTACATGATGAAACTTTGATTAAAACTCTTAAATAGCACGGCTCGTGGACCTTCTTGGTTGGTGGATACATCAAAGTGCTGGGAGGGTAGCAAACCCAGAGAGGTCATAGAAGCTCTGCTCTCTTTTCCCCCTCAAACCCTGCACTATGCATCTCTTTCCTCTTTCCTTTCCTGAATTGTATCCTCTATAATAAAGCTGTAATCATAGGTATGACACTTTCTTCAATTCTGAGTCATTCTGGAGAATTATTGAACTCTGGAGCAGAAGTGATCATGGGAGCCCCCAGGTGAGTAGTTAGTAGGCGGAAGCACAGACGGGCTGAGATCATTTGCAGCTGGTGTCTTATAGGGGCACTCTTGGAGAACTGTTATCAAGCAAATGGGCTCACTTCTAGCCATGCATAGAAGCCAATACTATGGCACTGGCTTTTGCAAAAGGAAAGGCTTTTATGGCAAGGCTAGCCAGTGAGGAGACAGAAGATGCAGCTTAAATCTGTCTCCTCAATTTGGGACCTGGGGCACGATTCAAGGGGTTGGAGGGAAAGGGAAAGGATTTAGAAATGCTGGCTTTTGCAAGGTCCAACTGGAGGGCTTCAAATTTGGCCATTTGTGGTAGGGTAGGTTGAGGCAGATTTCAGCTCTGGATCTTCCAGGCCAATGAACCTCTCACTTTTGAAAGGGTTCTGGTGTTCAGGTTCTGGTTATGTTCAGGTCTTCATGGTTTCATGGGGAGGAATTGGTTCCAGGTATTGTTAGAGGTCAAAGCTTTTCTTATTGTGCATGCCCGAGTTACACAGTTTGCAGTTTGGCTCTGTTACACCTGCACGATAACTTGACATTCTATTATCAACAGAGTAGGCCCAGTTTGGGCAGGTCCTGCTGTTACAGGACTGGGCCATTAACTGTGGGATCTGTTCCAAGTCCAGGTAGTTAGTGTCAAAATTGAACTGAATTGTTGGGCATTGTAATGAACTGAATGCTTGTGTACCCCTCCCCCATCACATGTTGAAATCCTAACCCCCAAAGTGATGATATTAGGAGGAGGAGCATTGAAGATATGATTAGGTCAAGGCCAGAACCCACATGAATGGGATTAGTGCCCTTATACAAGATACCTAAGAGAAATCTCTCATCTCTTCTACCTTGTGAGAACACAGCAAGAAGGTGCCATCTATAAACCAGGAAGTGAGCTCTCACTGGACACTGAATCTGTTGGAGCCTTGATCTTGGACTTCACCACCACCAGAACTGTAAGAAATAAGCTTCTGTTGTTCATAAGCCATGCAGTCTATGGTATCTTTTTTTTGGTGGGGGGGGTTGGAGTCTCACTCTGTTGCCCAGACTAGAGTGCAGTGGCCGCTCCCGGCCACCGCAGCCTCGACCTGCTGGGATCCAGTGAGCCTTCCGCCTCAGCCTTCCAAGTAGCTGGAACTACAGGTGTGCGCTACCACGCCCGGCTAATTTTTTGATTTATTGTAGAGATGAGGTCATGCCAAGTTGTCCAGGCGGGTCTTGAACCCGCGGGCTCAGGCAATCCACTCACCTCAGCCTCCCAAGACACGGGATTACAGGCTGAGCCACCTAGCCCGGCTCAGTCTATGGTATCTTGTTATAGAAGTCTGACTAGACTAATATAGAGACCCAATTGATGTTGGAGAATCAAATAATTGGTTGGTGGTGAAACAACATATTTGTTGGAAAAGACACTCCACATTTGTCAGAGAAAAGATAATATATTTTGTGTCAAAAAACACCACAGACTATTCCTGTAGAAAGAGGGGAGAAAAGAGTATAAGGAACAACAAAGAACCTCTGCCATGTGAGCTAGAGAGAACTGAAATGAAAGGGGGAGAAAGTTGCTCTTCAAAGCCAAAAAGAATTTACAAACTATTAATCAAATAAGAGATCAGCAAGATTGCTGAATATAAGAATACTATACAAAAATCAAGAGTGTTTCTCTATATCAGCAGTCATGAATTAGAAAGTAAAATTAAAAAGAAAGAAAATTTAACTCATAATGACCACAATACTATAAGATACATGAGAATAAATTTAGTAAAAGAACTGTCATATTACAAAGTATTTATCATTTTTATGTATTTATTTTTTTAGAGATGAAGTCTTGCCAAGTTGCCCAGGCTGGTCTCAAACCTGTGGGCTCAGGCAATCCTCTCACCTCTGCCTCCCAAAGTGCTGGGAATACAGGCATGAGCACCCAACACAAAGTATATTTTTAAAAATTTTCTAAATAAATGGAAGAATATAACATGTTTATACTTGAGAAGATTCTATATCCTAAAGATGTCAATGCTTCCCAAATTAATCTCTGAATTCAATGTGGTTTTGCTCAAAATTCCTTAAATGCAAATAGAAATGTAGAAAGTCAGACAGGCATGATGGTTCATGCCTGTAATCCTAGCTCTTTGGGAGACTGAGATGAGAGGATTCCTTTAACCCAGAAGTTCAAGACCAGCCTGGGCAACATAGTAAGACCTCATCCTTACCAAAAAAAAAAAAAAAAAAAAGCCGGGCATGTGCCTGTAGTCTCAGTTACTAGGAAGCTGATGCAGGAGGATCACCTGAGTAGGGTAGGTTGAGACTGCAGTAAGCTGTGACCATGCCATTGCCCTCCATCCTCAGTGACAGAGTAAGACCCTGAGAGAAAGAAAGAAAGAAAGAAAAAAGAAATGTAGAAGGCCCTAAATTGCCAGAACAATTTTGAAAAAGAGTAATGAGACTTTCTCTTACAAATGTTAATACTTACTATAAAGCTATATGTAGTAGTAAAAAAGTGTACTTTGGACCTAAGACAAATAGGTCATGGAATAGTATATGGAAACCAGGAGCAGATGATGAGTTTGTGAAAACTTGGTAAATGACAGAGGTATCAGTACAAATCAATGGGGAAAGAATGAATCATACACTAAGTGGTGTTAAGATACCTGGCTATCCAGATGGGAAAAATAAAATTAGTATTTACCTTAACTATGCATGAAAATATGTTCCAGGTGAATCAAAGACCTAGATATGAAAAATCAAAACTTTAAAGAGCATTTAAGATATTTTAGGAAAAAAAAAATAAGAGAGGACAGAGGATTTCTTAAGATCCCAAAAGCAAACATTATACAAAACAAGATAAATGTGTTTGACAATGATAATATTTAAAACTTGTAAACCAGGGGGATTAAGATGGCTGACATGAGGCAGCTAGAGTGAATTTCTCTTACAGAGTAAATCAAGATAGAGTTTCTTCAGCACCCAGAGAGGAACAGATCCAGCAGCATGCCACATGAGTCTCCAAAGGAGAAATAATAACTACCTAGAGCAAAGAAGAAGAAAAAATCCTGGGCTGGAACTGGCTAGCCTCCTTCCTACACCACCACGTCCTCCACAGCCTCTGGACACATGGGGAAGGTGAACGACAGGAATTTGGGAGTTCTGTGCTCCTGCTTGCAGGGCTTCCTGGGCCTTGTGGGACACCAGCCCCTCATGGGAAACTGCCTTGCTCACAGCCAGGCTTTGCCATTGAGTGGTTCAGGAAAAAAGCCTTGAACAGCACCAGCTGCCATTTTCCAGGAACTCTGCCCTTGCAGGGTGGAGTGGCTACTTTCTAGGCAGCTTGGGAGAAAATGGGCAACAAGGGCAAACTCTGCAGCTATAGACAGTTCCTGGCTGGGTAGGTTGCCTGAGAACCTCTGAGGCCCTGAGGTGGCTGCACCTTGACATTCAGATCACAGATTGCCTGAGGCCAAGCAACCTCTCACTCCCCTTGTGTACCCTCCTGTGCCTGCTCTGTACAACAACATTATCCCAGGGACCTAGGACTCCCATTGGGTCAGTTAAGAGTGTGCACTTTGCGGGGTGTTTCATCTCTTTTCCCCTGCAATACTCCAGAAGGCTCAAAAAGACAGAAAACTTGGGAAATCCCCAGAACCCCACCAGCAACTAGGCTTGCTGGGCACTTCCTTAGAGCAACACTTGCCAAGGAGAAACCCTGAAGCCACCATTGGAGCAGTCTTTCTCCCACAAGCACCACCTCCTGGCCAGAAGTCAACAGTACAGCCAACCACTTCAGATACAATACCTCAGTTCTGGGGAAGACCAGATTCTAAGCACCAGCTTAGAATCAACACTCTTCAAGCTCCAGCCACTCAGGATGCCATGAACCAGTGCAGGCACACAGTACAGGGATGTCACATCTAGAAATTGAGAAATTCACCACACCAAGGCTATATATAACCAAGAGAACCTTACAGTGGATCAGCCCCCTGTCAGCTTCAAATAATAAGAAATCATCTACCCCAATAAGAAGGAGTCAGAAAAATAATTCTGGCAATATGAAAAAAAACCCCAAAAAACACACTTCAGCAACAAATCCTAACTAAAATGAAATTCCAGACATTGAATTCAAATAGTTGATGATAAAATTTGTCAATGCGCTTCAGGAGAAAGTTGAAAACCAACATAAATAAATAAATAAATAAATAAAAATCTATTCAGGACACAGATGAAAAATTCTCCAAAGATATAAACACCAAAAAAAAAGCAGCTAAAAATTCTAGAAATGAAAGTAGCATTTAGGAAAGCACAAAATGCAGTGGAAAGTTTTAACAGTAGACTAGAACAACAAGTAGAAAGGATCTCAGAACTTGAAGACAAGTCTTTTGAATTAACACAATCAGATAACAGCAAAGAAAAAAAGAATCAGGAGAATGGGACAAAGACTCCAAGAAATGTGGGATTATGTAAAACATTCAAATTTAAGAATAATAGGTGTTCCTGAGAAAGAAGAGAAAGCAACAGGTTTGGAAAGGCTATTTGAAGAAATAAGGGAGGAAAACTTCCATGGCCTTGCCACAGATCTAAACATCCAGGTACAAGAAGCCTTAAGAACTCCCAGAAGAGTCATTGCAAAAAGGTCATCCCTAAGGCATATAATCATCCAGCTATGTAAAGTTAATGTGAAGAAAAGAATTTTAAGAGAAGGGAGACACAAGCATCAAATAACTTACAAAGGTAAACTTATCAGACTAACAGCAGACTTCTCGGAAAAAATCCTATAAGTCAGAAGGGATTGGGACTGCATCTTCAATTTCCTCAAACAGAATAACAGCCTCAAACATTCTGTATCCCTCAAAACTAAGTTTCATAAATGAAGAAGAAATGAAGTCCTTCACAGATAAGCAAATGCTGAGGGAATTTGTCACAAGACTGGCTCTACAAGAAATATTCAAAAGAGTCCTAAATATTGAAACAAAAGGACAAAGTACACCAGTAGGAAAATGCTAGAAATCATGAAGTCCACAGGCTTTATGGAACACCAACACAATAGAAAAGATAAATAAACAAAGCAAGCCGGGCTTGGTGGCTCAGCCTGTAATCCTGCACTTTGGGAGGCTGAGGTGCGTGGATTGCCTGAGCCCGCGGGTTCGAGACCCGCCTGGGCAACTTGGCAAGACCTCATCTCTACAATAAATCAAAAAATTAGGCGGGCATGGTAGTGCACGCTTGTAGTTCCAGTTACTTGGAAGGCTGAGGCGGAAGGATCACTGGAGCCCAGCGGGTCGAGGCTACGGTGGCAGGGAGCAGCCACTGCACTCCAGTCTGGGCGACAGAGTGAGACTCCAACTCAAAATAAATAAATAAATAAACAAAGTAACCAGATAACAACGTGTTTTATGAATAAAATAATACCTTACAAATCATTATTAACTCTGAACCTAAATGATCTCAATGGCAGAATGGATTTTTAAAAAACACAACCCAAATATCTGCAGCCTTCAAGAGACTCACTTAACTCACAAAGCCTCCTATAGACTCAAGGTAAAGGGGTGGGGAAAAAATATTCCATGCAAAGGGAAACCAAAAATGAGCAGGAGTAACCATTCTCATATCAGATAAAACAGACTTTAAATTAACAACAGTATAAAAAGGCAAGGATGGCTATTATATAATGATAAAAGGATCAATCCAATGAGAAGACATAACAATTTAAAATATATATGTGCCTAACACCAGAGCCACAAGCTTTATGAAACAAATTCTACTAGACCTTGAAAAAAAAAAAAAAGGTAGACAGCAATACAATAACAGTGGGAGACTTCAACCTGTCACTAACAGCAATAGACAGATCATCAAGGCAGAAAGTTAACAAAGCAACATTGGAGTTAAACAGGACCCTAGAGGAAATGGAACTAACAGACATCTACAGAACATTTCATCTCCAAACTACAGAATACACATTTTTCTTATCAGTACTTGAAGCATTCTCCAAGATAGACTATAAAATAGACCACAAATCAAGTCTCAATAAATTTTCAAAAAACTGAAATCATGGCAATTTTTAAAAGTCCTTGAAATAAGTGACAACAATGAAACAAGCTATCAAAATTTCTGGGACACAGCCAAATCTGTGCTCAGAGGAAAATGTATAGCACTTAAGGCCTACATTAATAAGACTGAAAGATCACATATTGACAACCTAACCTTAAGGAACTAGACAAACACAAACCAAACCCAAAGTTAGCAGGAGAAATGAAAGAATGAAGATCAGAGCAGAGCTAAATGAAACTGAAGTTTAAAAAAATACAAAGAGCCGGGCTCGGTGGCTCAGCCTGTCATCCCGCGCCTTGGGAGGCTGAGGTGAGTGGATTGCCTGAGCCCACAGGCTCGAGACCCGCCTGGGCAGGCGAAACCTCATCTCTACAATAAATAAAAAAAAATTAGCCGGGCGTGGTAGTGTGCACCTGTAGTTCCGGCTACTCGGAAGGCTGAGGCGGAAGGATCGCCGGAGCCCGGCAGGTCGAGGCTGCGGTGGCCGGGAGCAGCCACTGCACTCCAGTCTGGGCGACGGAGTGAGACTCCAACTCAAAAAAAAAAAAGAAGCTAGATAAAGAGAACTGGAGTGACTGGGGAATGACCAGAAACCAGAAATGGCTAGTCTACGCTTCCATTTCAAGAAGTTTGCTTATATTTTTTAAAAAGATGCAAGAAGTAGCTAGAGAGGGAATCATTGTGTAGGACATAACATTTTTCTTTTTTCTTTTTTTGAATCTGAGTCTCACTCTGTCACCCAGGCTGGAGTGCAGTGGCATGTTCACGGCCACTGCATCCTCGACCTGCTGGGCTCTGGAGATCCTTCCGCCTCACAGTCTTCCAGGTAGCTGGAACCACAGGCATGCGCCACCACACCCAGCTAATTTTTTGATTTATTGTAGAGATGAAGTCTCGAACCCCTGAGCTCAGGCAATCCTCTCACCTCTGCCTCCCAAAGTGCTGTGTTTTTCTTATTAGGAGAGATTTGAGCATATTTATATAATCACTGAGATGATGTAATGAAGGAGAAAAAGCTGAATTCAAGAAAGAGGGATCTCTGGAGGAGCAGTGGTGAGAATGGAGTGAGAATGACAACTGTGAACCGATGCTTCAGTCCTCAAATAGCATGAGGAGGGACTCAACTCAAATGATGTCAGAGGACATGACATTGTAAAGTCACAAAGACAAACACTAAAAGGGCAAAGGATTGGGGCAAGGCTGAACAGTGAAAGTTCAGAAGCGGCAGCAAGAAGCTTGAAGAATGCCAACAGCACTTCTGGAGAATGAAGAAACTCTATGTAAGATGACTGCAAGCAAAACAGGGTCCCGAGGGAGAGCCAAGTTCTAGGCATAGATGGCGAGGCCACCACAGTGGGGTTCAATTAGAACAAGACATGGATTCTAGGAACACAGAAGGAGAGAATTAGAAAAGAGGTCGTCAGGAAAGAGGACAGAGACTAGGAAGTGCAAAGGTGAACAGGGAGGCTGATAGCCAAAGGTGACAGGTTGCAAAGATGGCTGGAATAACCAGCATCCATGCTCCGACAGAACTCTAATATGTGGTCAGCAGCCTTGTGACCTTTTATCATAGTTCAAATTAGGATGTTAGAGATATGTTATTGTAGGAGACATTTGAAGAGATGGGTGCCATCTCAAATGGCTCTGTATCTCCTAACACCCAGTAAAAAGAAAGCATCCTTATTTCTGGGAAATAATATGTGAGCCTAACGTCTAAATAGTACATTTCCTAATAAGAGGGTTTCTTGCTGGTCTAAGGCCTAGCCTGGGACCTAAAAACATGTGTTTAACAGTTTTTCATCATTCATTCTACTTACACCCTGGAACTCATGCCATGTACCAGCGCCATGCTAGACCGTCTTCTTTTAAAAATGAATATAAGACCATTCATGCCTTTAAGGAGCTTCTAATCTCCAGAAATGTGTGTTCTGAGTTCCGAGAAACTGAATTTAAAACGAATCTGATGCGTCTGAGGTGTTAGGGCAGTGCTTCTCCAATGCTAATGCACATACTGTACAAATAACACTAGGATCTTATTAAGATGCAGATTCTGACTCAGTAGTTCTGACTTAATGGAACCTCGTTGACACCTCACTTGGAGTATCAAGTAGCTAAAGGCCAGCAAAACGATCTCTTGTCTTATCTTTTCTAATTACACTGCCCCACAAAGTCCTGAGAATCTTTTCTCCTTTTCTTGCTAACCCTCCTATCCAATACCCATTTCCTTAATTTAAAAAAGTGGAAGGAAGGGGGGAGGGAAGCTAGAAAACCTCACCAGGGGCTCTTTCTTCTAAGCAACTATTAGCTACACACACTGCTTTCATGAACATGTCAAGCATCTATCTCATGTGATTAAATACTTCTGTGGAACCACTAATATTTCAGACAGGGCACCTGAATATTCAGTAAAAGAATAAGAGATGGAGAACAGTAATTAATTCTAGTTATGCCATATGGCAGTATAGAACGCTAGGTGGAACCTGAAAACTCAATTTCGCAAGAGTCTTACTTATTCTGAATTTTAATCATTTTAGGATCAGCAAACATATGCCTACCAACCTGCTCCATTTACACAAAATTCTGAAGCATAATCACACTGCACACTCAAAAATGATTGGTTTTTCCCAAATGGACTTAAAATTTCTCTCCTAACAGATTCTCGAAATAAAGTAGCTGCTGACAGCTCCAGTTTAATCTCCCTATTAAGTAAAATCTTCAAACAGTTCTTTTAACGAATAGTATCACCTGTTTCCTTGCCATTTTCATCATCAGCTCACGATACTGCACAAGTATAATTTTCTCCGGTCCTGGATTTCTCAGCCCTGGGCTGTTTCAGGTGCTGACCTTCTGTCCCTACGAACTCCCTTCCCACCGCTGTGTCTTGTCACTGCTGAGAGATCCACGCCACCACATTCTCTCCATTTCACCTCTCCAGAATGGAGACATTACCATTATCAACACATACTCCATCCCTCGTCCTCTTAGAGCTAAGATACTTTCATCTCCTGTACATCTAATAATTTCAAGATAAGGACAGAAAAATCAGTTCCTGTTTTGTGAACTTTTGTCTCCAGTGCTTGAGAGACCGTCCTAATATCCCCTGAACATGTTTTAGTGATAACATTTACTGCACTAGGGCCAAAATGATTTTCTGCCACTTTCAATTCCAGCTCAATAAAAGAATAAGAGCTTTGTTTCTAACCTCTGTCATTTTTAATACCATAAAATGATTTTTAAAACGTAAAATTGAGTTCCATTTCCTACTGGACTACCAATCTCATATTAGCTTTCCTTTTATCAAATTTATGAGAAAAGTCAGAAATTGCCTTTCCTTTAAAAAAAAAATCAAAATTTCAGGATATCCTGGGCCGAATGCTTGAATTGAATTTCAGCTCTCAATAATTGCTGGTCTAGAAGTTTTAAAGAAGCATAAAAGTTAGCTACTCCTATTAGTTATGTCAGAAATAACAAATAGGAGGACCACTCCCTGGTTTAGTATCACTCCAAAATAACAAGGTTATTCCTAGAAAGCTATCATCCTGAAAATCCACAAATATGTATTATTACATTTCCAAATTGAGGAAGTCTATGGTTTTCTGAAACCAGAGTGAATGAAACCCATGGTTTCTGAAATTCAAAGTCAAACAGATCATATTATATTTTCGCAATATTATACTATGAAAATTTTCAACTATGCATGAAAGTTGAAAGAACACCCACATACACCCACAAGATAGGCTCTGATTCACACTTCGTTTTATTTGCCTTGCCACATATCCATCTATCCATCTTATTTTTTATGCATTCCAAAATAGACTGCACAAATTAGTGTACTCCATCCTTAAACACTTAAGCGTGTATATAATTAACTAGACTTCGATATTTGTTTATAGTTTTTAAGCCAATAATCTTTTGAAAGATGTCACTTCATTTTTTAAATAGCTAAGTGAGTAACTAATTAGAAATCCTAAATTATAAATCCTAAATTTCATTAATTCTGTTACTTTGAGTAATTTCTTATATGTCAGTTCTTTCATCAATAAAAGAACAAAGGCCCTTGGCAAACATAGTGGAAAGTCTCAATGACCGAGTAATATGGGCCTTGTGGTGATGGCAGAATTCACAAGTGAGAGTCACTCACTAATGTAACATAGAGAAATAGCTAATTGGAGATTATGTGGGCATAAAGTTTTCTGTAAATTATAATGAGAATTTCAACAAGGCTCACAAACTCAAGAGGGAGCTTGAGTTTGAACATTTAATTATATAACATATCTTATATAACACTGTATCCATGATAAAAACTGTTGGAAGCTGCACTATTTAAGACTGGGTCAGTACAAGCGAGGATTCTGTATTAAAGCACTAGCATCAAACTGGAGTTTTCTTGACCTTGCCGTGCTGTGGTATTACTGGTTTATAAACTCTCTATGAATTGTCTGACTACAGTAAGAGCTGCCACGGGGATAACTGCGCCTTCTTTTATGAGCTGTTTGTTCCTCTACACTGATTTTTTTTCCCCTTCGTCAGATTGGCCCTGGAAGGGGTAGCCTTTGAAGCCTAAGGAATCAAAGCTACTGCAAAGCACTGCTGAGAGTTTTGAAAGAAATATGAAAAAACTACATCAGGCCTAGGGCGATAGGCTGAGATCTTCCAAACAGGTCAGCAGTTGGTCTGTAACGTATTCCCATTGCCAAGGAGGCAGTGACATCTTGTATAAATCAAAAACCAAAACCCTGAGATATCTCATTTCCATTTTAAATGCATGGGGGTTAAATATGGATATCTAGCACTGAGAAGTTCCTGTGGGATTGATTTTTCCCGTCTTCTCTGAGCCCTTTGCCGAGCGTGATAAGCAGGACTGCATTTCATTATCAACCCTGCAAGCTCTGCACTTTGGGGAGACCAGCCGAGGCTACACAGTGGGAGAGAAGATCCGGAATCCAAAGAAGAAATCATTCACATGGAGTGATTATAAAAACCAACTTTAGGCCCGACTCATTTTCAACAGAATCATAAAATATAATAAAATCCCCAGAAAAATGAAGTTTTTTGCACCATATTCCAAATTTTAAAAAATCATAATGACATCATTAAAAAAAATCAAATGGAAGCTTCAAGGTTTGGTTGGTAATGTGTGCATTTTTGTAGCAGTTGTAAAAAAAAAAATTCTAAACAACATTTTGGGGAGATAACCTAAAAAGAAAACATAAGACCATCATTAGGGGAATCTTTAAGTGACTCAGGGAATGGTATAGAAATAACATCAGAACAAAGAAAGAGCTGGGTTCCTGACGGTTGGTCCAGAGCTCTTGCATTTCCCTTCCCTCTGTTCCAGTTTCCCTATAACACAGAAAGTGGACTTAGGGTGGGCCTATATCAGAAACAAGAGAAAACATGCAAATTAGAGAAAACCACCATTAGGAATGCCGCAAGCCACAAGCTTCCTGGAAATACACAAACAGGTAAATACAGAGATGCAGAGAAAAGAGTGTAACTCTGGGACAAAAGACTAGCTCCAGTTCAAATGAGACTTAAAATCAAAGTCAGAGCAAACAGTGGTAAAATGAAGACAGTAATTTCAAACAGATGATTTTTTCACACAATGTATGAACTAAGAGCCACAATCTACAGACAAATAGAAAGATTTCATGTATTAAGAAACTGACACACGGGAGTGGGGACCCATCAGTAATGGTACCTGATCTCAAACCAGGCAAAGTAGGAAGCAAAGGCACAAACTTTACCTATACAATGACCACTTGTATACCTGATCCTGAATTGACCCCACATCTTTAAAATAAAGTAGATATAAAAAATAATAAAGACTAAAAAAAGAGAAACTGACACAGGATTTTCTGGGACCAAGACAAATCCATATTGAGTAGATAAAAGGAATATGCCCGAGTGATCATGATGGCTAAAAGACCATCAGGAGTAAAGCAAATGTCAGTGACCTAACTCCTAACTGGACAGTTTGAGTAATGCTCAGCTTATTATTCTAACAGGTCAGTCAGACTTGAAGAGTACAAACTCAGTTACATGCCTGCCTCCTAGGTCACATTTTAAAATTCCTTTTTTGCTCTTGATAGAACTTGTTAATCTATATGAAGAGCTCAGTACTGGAAAGAAGTATCTATGATTTAGTTTTGCAAGTGATCTAAAGAATCCCTTTAAAATGTAGTTTCAAGCTGGGTGCAATGGCTCATGTCTGTAACCCTAGCACTTTGAGAGGCTGAGATAGGAGGATCACTTGAGGCCAGAGTTCAAGACCTGCCTGGGCAACAAAGCAAGACCTCATCACTTCAAAAATAGAAAAATTAACCAGGCATGGTGGTGCACTCCTGTAGTCCTGCTACTCTGGAAGCTGAGGTGGGTGGATCACTTGAGTCCAGGAGTTCAAGGCTGTGGTAAGCCATGATCATGCCACTACACTCCAGCCTGGACAACAGAGCAAGAATCTGACTTAAAAAAAAGGAATTTTCCTGGACTTCAGTCTAAAATCTTAAAGTTATAAAATTAAAATATAACAAGTACAGCTTTATTACAAGACATTTATTCTGAACCACCAAAGACTATGTTGGTTATTACATAGAAAAATATTATTTAAGAAAATTTTTCTACTTTTTAATAAAAAGTTTTTAAAGGAACAAATTTATTCAGCCAAGCTTTTTTTTTTTTATTCACTTATCCCTTAAGCATGAAAGATACTAAAATATTATTACTTATCAGTCATTTATATAAAATATTTATTTTGGGGAAGCCCGAAGGGAGAAGCGTCTGTCCACCAATATCACAACAATAACCCAGTGCAGAAGGGGAAAAAAAAATGAACCAATTTAATCCTGGAGCCAGTACCAAATCCAGATAGCCTCACAAGTGAAAGAATAAACAAAATAATCATTATTATGGAACTATAAAAAGAGTTATACATCTCAAGGCTATTTTGAAAGAACAGTCTTGCCATGAAAAAAAACACACAATAAGATGATCTTACTTTCCAGGTCTTAAAAGTTAAGACAAGAAGCCAATAGCAAGTAATACATCAGTCTCACCTGTAGGGTATTTCAGACTAAAAGAGCAATAATTATAACTTCTAGAGAAGTAGATTCCCAAAAATTTTTAACACAGTTGTGAAATCTCAACATACACTCATTGAATAACAAAGAACCAGTACAGAAATCTGGCAAATAACAGATCAGTTGAAAGATAGCACTTGAAGTCATTGTGGGTTTTTTGGGTTTTTTTTCCCTCTCTCTCTTCCTTTGAGGATGGGACGGAGGAACTGAAAAAGGAAGAAATGAATTATTAACCTTCAAGATGTGGTCAAATTATTGCTATGACTTCTGAGCTTTTTCAGAGCTACTTAAACTTAGATGGATCATATAAATACCTCCTACTCTTTTTTTTCTGCATTGGCACTGCATCTCCAGGTTAAGCAGCAATATTAAAGAACAGAATGATGTAATGAGCAAGTCTCTAAACTCGTAACACAAATGTACTAATAGCACATTACATACGTTAGTTCTTTGGAGACATGCACTTCATTTGAATTGGCTTTGTTTTGGAATTTTGTAAGCTCAATAAGCAATACTTAGACAAAAAGTAAAGCTCGCTACATAATTAATGGTAATGATATTTACAGTATACTACTTTAAAAGTCTTGCCCCCAAGAGCTGTATCAGATGAACTCCTTGTCTTTCCTCCTGTAACACAAAATTCCTGTAGTATCAGAATTATACATTCTTAAGCTAAATCCTGCTTTAAAGTTAAATCCATGTTAAGTTGAAAAGAAAACCTGAAATTCCCAAAGAAAGTCAGAATTATTTTTATGGGATTTGTACTAGTGTATCATGTTTCACATAGAGCTACAGGTTAGCCACCCACAACGAAACACGTTCGCAATACTCTTTCAGCCTATATACTTTAAATGTCCTGGGTTTTGAGCCATAACTCTGTTACGCAAAGGCATTTCTTTATTTCTTTCCATTTCAATATGCTATAAATCTACTTGTCTCTTTCTGAAACTTCTTTAGCATTATTAAGTTTCACAGAAGGAAACAGTACTCCAGGTTTGTTTCCATTGGCTCTGGCCTTCACTTCCAACAGTGAGCATAAATGACTAGTTATCCCAAAAAGGGCCCACAAGAGAGAAATTAGCCATACCTCAATAATAAAAACATTCTATTTTCTTCATTCTGCCCCCACTCTCAACGTATTCTTGCCGTCAGATGGCCTCCATTGAATCAAACATTTAAGAAACGCTCTACTGTTTCTCCAAGTGCGTACGAACACCATCAAGTTTCTGAGCGTAGAGCGCGTCTGCTTCATTCCAGGTGTCTTACATCTGGAGCTAATCCTGCAGTGACCACCGTAATAAAGCAGAAGGAGTCTTTGCCTGGCTTTCATCCTAACCATTCTCCAAAGAACTCCACGAAAACTTGGACTCAGAATATGAGAGCTGTTAGTTTTTAGGGAGAAGGAAGAATAGCAATGAAAATCACAGTTCAGGACATCAAAAACCACAACAGGGTTTCAGTGCCTTGGAATCACAGATATTGCCATTCGTTTTTATTTTGTCTTATATAGAAAACATGAATCCTTCACTGGTAACACTTTCAAGTCCCCAAAAATGAACATGTAGACATAGATAAAAATATGATTTTTTTGTTTTGTTTTTAAGTCTGGGAAAAAAGAGAATAGCTAAGAATTTGTATTGGAAAACAAATGGGCACTTGGAGAACATCCAAGACTCCTGACACAACTATCATTTCCTGTGGTCAGTCACTCCAGCAACAGAAAGGTAGAAAATGGCACATTATAATAGTTATGATAGACTCAGATGCTTCTATTTACAAGTCCACACCGTGGCAAATACCACTGAATTCTGAGCCAGCTATAGAAATTAGGGCCAAGCCCCTAGAGTTCACCAAAAATCAGAGGCAGTGCTATTTTTACTTCTTCCCACTCTTTTCAATCTTGAGCAATACAACGTTGAAGGGGAGAATGAAAGGTAGCAAGAAAACAACAAAGAAAGTGGGAAATTATAAATCTATACATACTTTTAAAAAAATATATCCCCCTGTACATTCCATTCTCAAGTATGATGACTTCCAAATTTCTTTTCACACCCAGCTTTTTGGAAGAGATACAACTGTCACATGACATAGGTAAATGTGGCTGGCGTTTTGCAAAGCCTTCAGTACTTTCAAGCCAGTTAGTATCAATACATGAAAGTACATAACACTGACCAGCCATAAACGGGACAGCAGAGGTGATCTGGCTGAAAAAGAGGATTCAGTAACACAAGGGTTACATTCATGGAATGATGATTGAATGGGTGGATGTCAGGCAACTTCAAACCACTTGCCAAAGGAAAGCCTCGTTTTTCCATTTTCTGGTACAGTATCTAATTTCTGGCTCCTCATTTCCTCAGTGATCTGATAACTATGAAGTGCTAAATAAAATGTCATCTTTCTTGCAACAAATCTATGAACAGAAAGTTCCCATCAACAATACAGATATTTCCTAAAGCTCCTGCTGATTATTTCCTGAATGCTTATTCCACAAACCACACAGAAAGTTCTTTCCCAATGCAGTGCTACAAAAATGAGAAGGACGAATCCCTCCTAATTGAATATTTGTCCCTACAGATGCAATGATATTGTTTTCACATTCTTTATCACAGATTTACACCAATAGAATCACCGTATGCATCACTATATTTAGGGTATCCCTGTCACTATAATACAACTTAAAACAATTCCACCTTTATTCCTCATGCTACCTTATAGTAATCCTATAATACAAAGGCAAACGTGTGAAAATAAAAAACTATATCATTTACTAACTAAGCCTCCAGGTACACAACTAAGCCTAAGCTTATCTAGTAATGAAATAACATGATGGAGAAGTTTGTTCTAAACACTGTTTCCGCCTACCAAAAATAACAGATATTCTCACTTTTGCAAAAAGCTCCCATCGTCTACATTCTGTTTGTTTCAATTATTCAGGGCAACCCAGGCTGATAATTACAGAGTCCCCAGTTGCTGAGTAAAAGTGATGCTTAATTAGCCAGGAGGAAAGATCGATTAAAATCCAGCAGGGCATCTCATGAGGTTCTCTCACATTCCTAGAAGGAAGAGATTCTGGCTGTGCCCTTCCAAAGGATAAATAAACTCCCTGCTTCTAAGGAGTTTCAACAAGGTTTTTAGAACAGATGCTAAGAATGGTCAGCCATGCAAATTAAACCCCAACCATAACCCTGCTGATGCTTGTCCTTGTCTAAGAGTACTCAATTCAAACATTCTGAATCACATTGCCACCAGGTTGGAAAAGGCTAAAGTAACACCCATCTATCCCCCACCCTTGTTCAGTTACCCATTTCAAGCAATAGGTGGTTGGAAAATATATATTAAAGGAAAACACTGATTTCTTCCTCTCCCAAACAAGTGTATGCATCTGTCGGATGCTCACATGTTAAAGTGTTCAATAAAGGCCACCATAAAAATCCAAAACTAAAAGCAGAATAATTATCTTAAGATACATACATAATTATCAAATCATGTTTATTTTGGTAAATTACATTAACTATGCCTGGCTCCCTCCAATCCAATTTAGTAAATATTTATTAAGCTTCTTCTACCAAGTATAAAGAATTATGATAGGTATATTTGACCTCATTAATGTATACACTATTAAAGTAGATTTTACTGATTATAAATTGTTCTAAAGCTTATGAAGGTAACAGAACCAGCTTATACCAACCTAGCTCTGATTTGCTGAAAGCCCCGTAGAATATGGTCTCTATGGTCCCTTGCAACAGCACTGAGGTTCTCATTCCGCAAGCCTTCTGCCAGGAACTCTTCAGTATCTAAAAGAAAAGGAAAGTTGATCATCAAAAAAGAAGTACTGGCCGGGCTCGGTGGCTCAGCCTGTAATCCCGCGCTTTGGGAGGCCGAGATGAGTGAATTGCCTGAGCCCGCAGGTTCGAGACCCACCTGGGCAACTTGGCGAGACCTCATCTCTACAATAAATCAAAAAATCAGCTGGGCGTGGTAGCGCTGCCTATAATTCTGGCTACTCGGAAGGCTGAGGTGGAAGGATCGCCGGAGCCCAGCAGGTCGAGGCTGCGGTGGCCAGGAGCGGCCACTGCACTCCAGTCTGGGCGACAGAGTGAGACTCCGACTCGTAAATGTTATTATATATTTTACCAGAATAAATAATAATTAAACTTTTATATAAGCCTATAAGTGACATGTTCTATTAATCCAAGACCTTGTTATGGATTTTTATTTATTTATTTTTTTGAGTTGATGTCTCACTCTGTCACCGAGGCTGGAGTGTACAGTGGCATGATCACAACGATCAAAGTTCACCAAACCCTTGACCGCCTGGGCTCAGACAATCCTTTCACCACCAAGTTTGGCTTATTTTTTCATTTCATTTTATTTTTTTGTAGAGACCAGGTTTCGCTATTTTGTCCAGGCTGGTCTCTAACTCCTGGGCTCAAGCAATCCGCCTGTCTCAGCCTTCCAAAGTGCTGGGATTACAGGCACCAGCCACTGTAACCGACTTCCTGCTATGAATTTAGAAAGCCATTGCATATATTAGTCACTAGAAACAACTATTTTCTAACTCATTTTAAAGAAATATTTACATATTAATGATCACTGATGGCAGAGGATTTTACAAATAAGTAACAGAAGGTCACAGGCCTATGGAATCTAGAAAGAAATACCAATAAATAGAGCTGAGATAAAAAAACAGAGCCAAACTGCAAAAAGTCAAGAACAAAAAGGGGAAGCATTCGAAGAAGAAATATTAATTAGCAGATGCATCATCAATGAAAATGACAACGCAACCAATTGAAGGAACCCACATGGAAAAGAAAAATGTGCCTAAGAGAAGAAAACTGCAATCATACTGGGTGACAGAGTCAGACTTTGACTCAAAAAAAAAAAAAAAAAAGTTTATCATTCCCAAAAATCAAATAAATAATATAGAAAAACATACATTATAAAACAGGAGCATGATGGAAAGAAATAATGTGAAACAAATCATGGCATGCTGAAAGAAAAAATGGGGGGGTCTACACATTTTCAACGTCACAAATACATTGATAATGATTGCAACTGCCAAAAATACTAGCTACATACTTTATTTTGCATAAAAAGTGTATCATTCCTAGGCCAGGCATGGTGGCTCAAGCCTGTAATCCCAGCACTTCAGGAGGCAGAGGCGAGAGGAGTGCCTGAGCTCATGGGTTCGAGACCAGCCTAGGCAACTTGGTGAGACCTCGTCTCTACAATAAAAATAAAAATAAAAAAATTAGCCTGTAATCTCGCACCTTGGGAGGCTGAGGTGAGTGGAATGCCTGAGCCTGCGGGTTCGAGACCCGCCTGGGCAACTTGGTGAGACCTCATCTCTACAATAAATCAAAAAATTAGCCGGGTGTGGTAGCGCGTGCCTGTAGTTCCAGCTACTTGGAAAGCTGAGGCGGAAAGATCGCCGGAGCCCAGCAGGTCGAGGCTGCGGTGGCCGGAAGTGGCCACTGCATTCCAGTCTGGGCGACAGAGTGATACTCCAACTCAAAAAAAAAAAAAAAAAAATTAGCCAGCGTGAGAGCACGCACCTGTAGTTCCAGCTACTTGAAAGACTGAGGCAGAAGGATCGCCTAAGCCCAGCAAGTCAAGATTGCTGTGGCTGTGAGCATGCCACTGCACTCCATCCTGGGTGACAGAGTGAGACTCTGACTCAAAAAAAAAAAAAAAAAAGTTTATCATTCCCAAAAATCAAATAAATAATATAGTTAAAATTTTCCACCTCCAAAAACTGTGCCTACAATATGAATTGATATCGTATAATACTATCAAAATAATGTTATGAACTTATACAACTGGGTTACATGAACATACCTAAAATTTTCTTTTACATTCATGCTATTCAACACCACCAAACAAAAAATCCTAGATAGCCATACTAGGACTTTTGATGATACACAAATTCCTGGAAATTGAAAACGTCACAAAGGACCACCATCAGCATCCAATCCTTGCACTGCATCTATTGCATGTAATTTAATGGGCTCCTCCAGGCCCCTTGGATGCCAAAGAATGAGGAGGTGAAAAGTTGAATTAAAAGGCAAATTTAAATGGCATCTGAGATTCATTTAAAATAATAAGATAAAGGACAAAAACGACATGATCCTCTCAATAGGAAACAGGAAAAGCATTTGACAAAATTTAACAACGCTCCATGATAAAAATTCTCAACAAACCAGAAACAGAAGGAAACTTCCACAAACCAATAAAGAGAACCTACAAAAAAAAATCAACAGCTAACATCATACGAGGGGGGACCCAAAGAAGCCAGAATTAATTTTTGGAGGGCAAGACCCTTGTAGTACAGGTTTCCTGTGTACTATGGGGCAAGTGTTCTAGGAACCCATTAGCCTCAGTGTACCAGCTAGGATTGTTGGCAGAGGCTACGCTCAACGTCAGTGAATTTTTTTTGGAGATTCTTTCAGTGCATTTGCCCATTTCATGAAGGGTGAGTTATGAGTGCGCCTGCCCACACCACATTGAGTGTTCAGCAGTTTTTGACCTAAACCAGCATGACCCCCATGCCCCATCTTCCCTATTCATCCAAGAGAATTTTTCTTTTTGATTCTCCAGATGAGAAAAGTCCTCAAAAGGAAACATTTTGGCAATGTGGAAGGGGTGAAATAAAAAACGGCAGAAGCACTTAAAAGGCATCAAAATTGATGAGTTCAAAAACTGTTTTGAGCAGTGGAAAAAGTGTCTCAAAAGGTGAATTGCATCAAATAGAGAATACTTTGAAGGTGACTGAATAAATTAAACATGAAATAATAAATACACATTTTTTTATGAATAAATTCCGGGGTTTGGGGAGGTTTCTCCCTTGTAAATCTTTGTAACTTTGGATTAGGCAATCACACACACACACACACACACACACACACACACACACACAAACACACACACACACAACAAGCAACAAAAGAAAAAATAGGCAAATTGGACACCTTCAAAATTAAAAAACTATTGTGCTTCAAAGGATGCCATCAAAAAAGTGAAAACGCAACCCACAGAACGAAAGTTATTGTAAATCATATAGCTGATGAGAGACTTGTGTGCAGAATATATAAAAACTCTTATAATCCAATAATAATAAGACAAATAGCCCAATTTTGAAGTAGGCAAAGGAACTGAATAGACCTTTCTCCAAAAAAGGTATCCAAATGGCCAATAAGCACATAAAAACATGCTCAATATCACTAGCCATAAGAAAAATGAAAATCAAAACCATGATAAAAAATCACTTCACACCCACTAGAATGGCTGCAGTCAAAAAGAGGGATAATGAGTGTTGTTGAAGATGTTGACAAATTAGACATCTCGTATACTGCTGCTAGGAATGTAAGATGGTGCAGCCACTTTGAAAAATAGTCTGGCAGTTCCTCAAAAGGCTAAACAGAAAGTTACCATAGGATTCAACAATTCTATTACTAGATATGTACCCAACTGAAATGAAAACAGGTACTCACACAAAAACTTGTACACAAGTGTTCATAGCAGCATCACTCTTGATAGTCAAAAAGTAGAAAATTCAAGTGCCCATTAACTGATGAATGGATACATAGAGTATATTCATCAATGGAATATCATTCAGCAAGAAAAGGAAGTGAGGTACTGATACATGCTACAATATGGATGTATCTTTAAAATCATTAAGCTACATGAAAGAAGCCAGTTTCAAAGGACCACATAGTATATGAGTCCATTGACGTGAAATATACAGAACGGGCAAATCTATAGAAACAGGGTGTAGACAAAGACGAAAAGTCAGGTAGAGGGATTGGAGACTCAGAGCTGAGAGAGTCAGGTTTTCTTCTGGAGTGATGAAAATGTTCTAAAATTTACTGTAATGATACCCGACTCTGTGAATATACTACAAGCCGTTGGATTGTACACTTTATTTTTTTTTTTTTTTGAGTTGGAGTCTCACTCTGTCGCCCAGACTGGAGTGCAGTGGCCGCTCCTGGCCACCGCAGCCTCGACCTGCTGGGCTCCGGCGATCCTTCCGCCTCAACCTTCCAAGTAGCTGGAGCTACAGGCGCGCGCTACCACGCCCGGCTAATTTTTTTTTTT
>CAUYQG010202785.1:0-39158 GCA_963574415.1 Tarsius wallacei | reverse complement strand
AGCCGGGCTCGGTGGCTCAGCCTGTAATCCCGCACCTTTGGGAGGCTGAGGTGAGTGGATTGCCTGAGCCCGCGGGTTCGAGACCCGCCTGGGCAAGCGAGACCTCATCTCTACAATAAATCAAAAAATTAGCCGGGTGTGGTAGCACGCGCTTGTAGTTCCAGCTACTTGGAAGGCTGAGGCGAAAGGATCACCTGAGCCCAGCAGGTTGAGGCTGCGGTGGCCGGGAGCGGCCACTGCACTCTAGTCTAGGCGACAGAGTGAGACTCCAACTCAAAAAAAAAAAAAAAAAAGAGAAAAAAAAAATACATAGAAATAAGTAAATTCATTTTTTCTTTCAGCCAAAATCTGAAGATGAAGAAGGCTGGAAAAAATTTTGTCTGGGTGAAAGGTTTTGTGCTGAAGGGGCTGTTGGACCAGCTACTAATGAAAGTCCTGGAATTGATTATGTACAAGTAGGTGATATATGGATAAACAAAACATAAAAAGCATTGTAATTTTGATGCATCACTCAGAATAAGGGGTCAGCAAACTTCAACCTGACCAAATCCATTCCACAGCCTGTTTGTTTAATCCTGTGAGCTGATAATGCTTTTTAAGTTTGTAAAGGACTATAGAAAGGAAACAAATAATATATGACTGAGACTACATATGGCTTACAAAGCCTAAAATATTTACAATCTGACTTCTTGAAGAAAATTTATGCAAGCCCTGACTTAGTTTATTAGCTCTTTAATTTACAAAGTGTCAGCCTAGTTTCTGGAACTGTTTACTGTGACTTATTTTAGTTGGCTTCGTGTTTAGCTGTGCAATAATTTTACAAGTTAGATAGGATTCAGTTTTTTTAAATAATAAGGCGTTGAACAAACAAGTTATGAGTAGTCAGGGGAAAAAAGGAAAGCATAAGACAAAATTAGAGAGAGGTACTTTAAAGGGCTTAGTAAATTGCAAAATCCAAAGATAAAATGTTGAGGATGTATTTAAATTTCACATGGCTTTCATCATAAATTATGCAGCCAGCTCCTTGTCTTTCAGGATTCACCTGCCTCCAAGTTTGCAGATGTTCTTGTAGAGCCCACTGCATACATCTGTATTACTGCTTACTCCTTATAACATGTTCTGTCCTGTTCAACAGGTATTTATTGTTTGCTATATGGTGCCACATTATGTTTTTCCCATTTAAGACTAATATTTCCCCAAAATGTAAAGAGCTCCAGGAATCACTAAAAAGATCAAGAACCATCCTTCCGCCCCCAACAAAAATATAAATAGATACCTTACAGAAAGGAAATACAAAGGATTGCCTGAGCCCAGGGGTTCAAGACCAGCCTGGGCAACTAGGCAAGACTTCATTTCTGCAATAAATAAAAAAATTAGCTGGGCGTGGTAGCATGTGCCTGTGGTTCTAACTACTTGGAAGGCTGAAGTAGAAGGATCACCTGAACCCAGCAGGTTGAGGCTGCAGCTAAGAGCATGCCACTGCACTCCAGCCTGGGCAACAGAATGAGACTCCTACTTAAAACAAAACAAAAAATATAAGTAGATACCTTACAGAAAGGAAATACAAAGGCCAGGTGCAGTGGTTCACACTGGTAATCCCAGCACTTTGGCAGGCCCAAGCAGAAGAATTGCTTGAGCCTAGGAATTCAAGACAAACCTAGGCAACATAGTGAGACCTTGTCTCTACAAAAAATAAAAAATTAGCTGGGTGTGATGGCACACATCTATAGTCCCAGCCACTCCAGAGGCTGAGGTGAAAGGATTGCTTTGAGCCCAGGAGATTGAAGCTGTGGTGAACTGTGATTATGCACTCACTGCACTTCAGCCTGTATTACGGAGTGAGACCCCAACTCAAAAAAAAAAAAAAAAAAAAGGGAAAGGAAATACAAATTGTTATTTATGACAAGATAACAAACCTTACTTGTAATAGAAATATTGCAACTATGCTGGCTGCTATTTTTTAGTAAAATATTGGGAAAGAAAGTTTGATATACTTTGTTGACAAGTGCTGGGAAAACAGGCACTCTTACATATGATATAGGAGTATTTAGGGAAGCTGATTTGGCACTCTTATATACAACCTATTGTTCTTTTGGATGATATCCTTAATGTATGCTACATGTCAAAAATTTTTTTATTTAATAAAACATTAAAAGTTACTTATTTAGCTTGTTATGGCAATATATACAGATAGAATACATTGTGAATACATTGTGTTAAAAAAAAAGGAAGCAAGAGTTTAATATTCTGAAGCTTCTCACAAGTCAGTGTGTTTTCATAATCAACACACTGATCCCAGCATCAAACTCCAAAGTCAGTTTTTTTATCTGAATCAAATTAGGTTTGAAAAATATCATTCTAGGCCGGGCTTGGTGGCTCAGCCTATAATCCCAGCACTTTGGGAGGCTGAGGCGAGTGGATTGCCTAAGCCGGTAGGGTTGAGACCTGCCCAGGCAACTTAGCGAGACCTTGTCTCTACAATAAATCAAAAAAATCATCTGGGACTGGTAGCGCGCACCTGTAGTTCTGGCTACTTGGAAGGCTGAAGTAGATGGATCGCCAGAGCCCAGCAGGTCAACTGCACCCCAGCCTGGGTGACAGAGTGAGACTCCAACTCAAAAAAAAAAAGAAAAAGAAAAATATTCTAATTCAAATGTCTTTAATTCTTGCAAATGCTAGCTTTAGCTGAAGATTTTGAAATACTGTATACAACATATTAATGTCATCTAGTTTTATTGATGATATTTGCTAAAAAGTTAATTTTAAGGAGTATCATGTTTAAAATTTCACCTTTTAACATTGTAGTTAACTAAAAGCATGCTTTATTTTAAACTTTATGCTTGGCCGGGCTCGGTGGCTCAGCCTGTAATCCCGCGCTTTGGGAGGCCGAGGTGAGTGGATTGCCTGAGCCCGTGGGTTCGAGACCCGCCTGGGCAACTTGGCAAGACCTCATCTCTACAATAAATCAAAAAAATTAGCCAGGCATGGTAGCGCACACCTGTACTTGGAAGGTTGAGGCAGAAGGATCGCTGAAGCCCAGCAGGTCGAGGCTGCGGTGGCCGGGAACATGCCACTGCACTCCAGTCTGGGCAACAGAGTGAGACTCCAACTCAAAAAAAATAAAATAAAATAAAATTATGCTTCAGATTTCAAGATGTTGTTTTCTTCAGAATTACCAACATAATAGTTCCTTGAATGTCTTATAATGGGCAATGAAAGAATTTTCTTTTATCTATTCTTTGTTTCTGGTGACAAGAAATTCACCAGTTTGGGGGAAAAAAATGAAGCCCCTGCTCAAAACACCAGTTATTAAATTTCAATCTCATTTTTTCCTTTCAGATTGGTTTTCCTCCCTTGCTTAGTATTGTTAGCAGAATGAATCAGGTAAAATTTATGTACTAATAAAGACATGTGCATTTTTTTGTTTGTAATGTATATGAAAGTATTTGACTATACTTACGGAATACTTACAGTATTTAAGACTTTAAGTTATTCAGTGGTTATTTAATTCTTATTATAACCCTATATGGGCAGTTATTGATATCTACTTTTTTATAGATGAGGCAACAAAATTTGAGGTTAAGTAACTTGCAGGTATTTTTTCAACAAGGCAGCACTGGGATTTGTGCCAGGTAAATCTAACTCCAGAGCTCATGCTCTTAGTCATGGTGCTAGAGTATTTTGTTCTGTACATTTCATTTATAAGTCTTAGATTTGGGGGTTTGAATTAAATACAAACAGTCCCTGACTAACAGTGATTTCACTTAATAGTTTTTTGTCTTTACAATGGTCTATTGGGACGTAACCCTATCGTAAGTCAAGGGGTATCTGTACTAAGGTTAGATTGCCATTTCTAGATCTAGATGTCCTGTACATTCCATTAAGATTGAAATACGAGCCGGGCTCGGTGGCTCAGCCTGTAATCCCGCGCTTTGGGAGGCTGAGGTGAGTGGATTGCCTGGGTTCGAGACCCGCCTGGGCAACTTGGCGAGACCTCATCTCTACAGTAAATCAAAAAATTAGCCAGGCATGGTAGTGCGCGCCTGTAGTTCCAGCTACTTGGAAGGCTGAGGTGGAAGGATCGCCGGAGCCCCGCAGCAGGTCGAGGCTGCGGTGGCCAGGAGCAGCCACTGCACTCCAGTCTGGGCGACAGAATGAGACTCCAACTCAAAAAAAAAAACAAAACCAGACTAATTCAGACTTCATACATGGGCTATGTTCATAATATGAGTGACTAGCATACCCCTTAGTACATCTCAGTGGTCTCAGCCAGGCTTTGGAGGGGAGCTGGACAACAGTAGTTCAAGGATCAGCTCCCAGTTTCTGAGTGTCCAGGGCTCAGAAACTCTCCTCTAATGGAAGGAAGACCCTACAATTTTTTTTAGCTTTCATCTTACTCAACTTTTGGGGGCAACTTTTGATGATATGAAATACCCTTTCTGTCACAGGAATAAAATGAAGTCAATTGTATTCAATATGATTTTGCACACTTTCTTCTAACACATTGTAGTTTTGTGTTTTCCTAGGCCAATATTTTGTCATAAGGAGCAATTGGGGTTTTCATGCACAGCCACTGCATTATTCATCACTGATTTGCTTTCTATGGTTGTGAAGGAATCTCTCTAAGTCAATATAAAATTGGGGTTTTTGCCAGGCGTGGTGGCTCATGCCTGTAGTAACAACACTTAGGGAGAGGGAGATGAGAGGATTGCCTGAGTTCACAGGTTCAAGACCAGCCTGGGCAACTTGGTGAGACCTCGTCTCTACTATAAAGCAAAAAATTAGCTGGACATGGTGGCACATGCCTGTGGTTTCACCTACTTGGAAGGCTGAGGTGGAAGGATCGCCTGAACCCAGCAGGTCAAGGCTGCGGTGGCTGTGAGTGTGCCACCGCACTCCAGCCTGGGTGACAGAGTGAGACTCCTACTCAAAACAAACAAACAGATAAATAAATAAAAGGGCAGGGGGAAAACAAATGAGAAAAAAAAAAAAAAAAGTGATTCAAATGGCATTGTGGTTTAGAGTGTTCTAGACTGTCATCTTTATAATACATTTATAATAAAATGTTTTAATGTTGATAATGACACTTCTGTCAGGAAATAGTCTCTGTGGACTTTGATTCTCATGGTGGTATCAAAATGCAGGCTTTTTTTTTTTTTTTTTGAGTCTCACCCTGTCATGCAAGCTGGAGTGCAGTGGCATGGTCATGGCTATCGTATCCTCGACCTTCTGGGGCTCAGGCAATCCGTCCACCTCAGCCTTCCAAGTAGCTGGAACCACAGGTACACGCCACTGAGCCTGGCCAGTTTTTGAATTTTTTTGTAGAGATGAGGACTCGTCATGTTTATCAGGTTGGTCTCCAACCCCTCCGAGGAGACTACAGGCATGAACCACTATACCCAGCCAAATGCAGGCTTTGTATGAACACCAGCAACTAGGAATCTGTACTCTTCTCATGTGAATGATGTCCTGTCCACTGAATCAAGGCCAATGGGAGGCTAGTAAAAACCCCAGCCTCCCCTGCTCTCTTAAATTTAAAAAAGTATACCTTAATTACCTTCTCTTGGGTTATATGTAGATGGACACTCTTACTTTAGAAAATAAAAAAGTAAGATCATTTTCTTAGGAAAAATCTGTCTTTACCTCTAGGTATCCCTCTAGGGTACCTTAGAAACACCTTAAAAACAATATCAAAATTACCACCTGCTCAATTGGTTTCCAAACATGTGGCTCTATTCTCTTTTATCACCAAAGAACATCAGCATTCCAGGTTCTCTTTACAGAATATAATATTGAACTATCTGCCATCCAGCATCTATCAAAAGTGACATTTATGAAAGATTATCTGAGGAACATGGAATTTATCTATTTCTGCAAATTCAAAAATTGTTGTCTTTTTGAAGCTCTGGATCCACCATTGCCATATGAGACACATCAAAGAAAATTTGGCAAAGTGGGGGGCAAGCCTTTTAGAAGTGTGTTCACATGAAGGTCCAAGCATCTTCCCAGGAAATAATCCCAAGGGAGAAGAGAGGGAGAGAAATTTGATCCAGTGACAAAGCTTGATATTGAAGGGGAGCAAAGAGTGTTTCTGAATGTAGTTTGTTGAAGAGGAGAATAATCTGTATATAGTATTCTTTGGGTTTGTCCACTACTTTGGGACTAAAGAAGGAAGAGGGGGAGTTTCATGTAAAACACAAAAAAGTTGTTTTCGATAAAATCTTGATTGATATCGGACATAGGACTGTCTTGCTTTGGTGAACCTCTAACAGGACATACATAATGTAATTGGAGAGGAAGGCATTTTCTCTTTTTCAGTTGAGAACACAAGGTGAGTTTCTGAGGGCTTCTGAGAATTCCATCTCACTCTGAACTCTGAGGGAAAAGGTATCAATGTTTAGCATAGGCCATGATGCTGAACAGACCTGGTGCTACCCTATGATGTTGCTGGTGCCCACCAGAAAAGGCAGCGGACCTGTGAATTAGTACAAGTTGCTTCCAGCAGAGATGGTGGTGCCTAGTGAGTGCCACAAGGTAGCTGAGTGGACTGGCTTGTAAGTACGTGTACCCTGGGTTCTCCCAGGTATAATTATGGGGAGACGTTGCAGGAAACTGGAAGTGCTGCATCAGCATTTCCTGGCAAGAGCCAGGAGGGTATGGACTGTTCCTGCTAAGGTGTCACTATGTATTCCCCAGGCTGATGTGAGTGGAGCAGGGTGGTGTAGCAGATGCTGTTAGCATCCTGCCCATACCGCCTTGGCCTGTGCCATTTCAGGGCATGCTGGCTGATATTCCAACTGCCGGTACCTGTATCAATTTGCCTGAGGGCTTTCTTTCCCTGCTGGAGCCTGCTCTGCCCATATACACAGCAGGTTAGAAGAGACAGAGAATTAATGCTCCGCAAAAGCAGCCTTTGACCAGGGACGATGAAAGTTGATATATAGGCCGGGCATGGTGGCTCAAGCCTATAATCCCAGCACTTTGGGAGGCCAAGATGAGAGAATTGCCTGAGCCCACGGGTTCTAGAACAGCCTGGGCAACTTGGCAAGACGTCATCTTCACGATAACTAAAAAAATTAAACCAGCGTGGTGGCGTGCACCTGTAGTTCCAGCTAGTTGGAAGGCTGAGGCAGAAGGATCGCCGGAGTCCAGCAGGTTGAGGCTGCGGTGACCGGGAGCGTGCCACTGCACTCCAGCCTGGGCAACGGAGGGAGACTCCAACTCAAAAAGAAAGAAAGAAAGAAAGAAAGAAAGAAAGTTGATATATAAATACCCCAGCTCCTTCCCTACCTCAGTTAGGGTAGGGTGACTCTGAAAAGCTATTCAACACTCCCAGAATTCTCCAGTTGGGTGAGCTCTAATTTCCCTTAATCCTAATCAGTTTGATGACACACCTTTTGGGGGCTTCTTTGCCTTTCTTGTCCTACTTGCCCATTCTCCTACCAGTGTGTTTACTGGGACAGAACAAATGACTTGCATTTGAATTCTTTTCTGCTTCTGGGGGAACTCAAACTAAAATGGATGAGTTATGCTTGAATCAAACCAAAGCAACACAAAACCACTCTTTTGAGCCATTTTATCTTATCTCTCATCAATCTTTTTTGTTTTTTTAGAATTTTTATTTATTTATTTATTTTTTTGAGTTGGAGTCTCACTCTGTCGCCCAGACTGGCGTGTAGTGGCCACTCCCGGCCACCGCAGCCTCAACCTGCTGGGCTCAGGCGATCCTTCCACCCCAGCCTTCCAAGTAGTTGGAACTACAGGCGCACGCTACCACACCCGGCTAATTTTCTTGATTTATTGTAGAGATGAGGTCTCGCCAAGTTTCCCAGGTGGGTCTCGAACCCGTGGGCTCAGGCAATCCACTCACCTCAGCCTCCCAAGGCGCGGGATTACAGGCTGAGCCGCTGAGCCCGGCTGTCTTCAATCTGTTTTTATTGAGTTGTATTTTTAATGTTAATGAAACCACCTATATAAAATTAATATTGGGCCATTGGGTAAAAGCTGTAGAAGATAACTAAGCCCTGAAAAGCTGCAGCTATGGTTAGAATTTTTAAAATTTGTTGTTTTTTTTAAAAAAATCTGTTGTTTCTAAGTTTGCTTTCACTCCAACAGAGTACAGTTGATTAATTATCTTCATGTCCTGACCCCTGGGGAGAGAGGAAGCTGCCCCACAAGGCTGATAATCATGTTTCCCCTTAAACAGTGGGCCTAAGACTGCGTAGATCACCTTGAGGATAAAAGCTAAAGTTGAAGGACAAAAAAAGGCTCCAATTTCCAGGGGTCCCACCTCCCTCATACTTATCTCCATGCTACCTCTATAATGGCTCACTGCCCAGGGGCTAGCAGCTGATGGTCACAGGACTTGTTTTATAGGTAGCATCTATTGTAAAACCTAAGAATGGTATTGGAATATTTTTCAAGTTTTGTACTCTGATGGGTTCAAGGTCCCACCTGAGCCCAGAACACATGCCAGGAATCTGGTTCTACTGATCCTGTGATGCCCCCTCCTAGAAATTGGCTCTGCAACATAAAGACAGTTTCAGTACCTCCACGATATTGTCAAACAATCATCAGTCCCTATCTCACTGCCCACCAAATTCTCTTTAAAAACCCTAGTCTGACGGGCTCGGTGGCTCAGCCTGTAATCCTGTGCTTTGGGAGGCTGAGGTGAGTGGATTGCCTGACCCCGCGGGTTCGAGACCCACCCGGCCAACTTGGTGAGACCTCATCTCTACCATAAATCAAAAAATTAGCTGGGCGTTGTAGCGCGCGCCTGTAGTTCCAGCTACTTGGAAGGTTGAGGTGGAAGGATCGCTGGAGCTCAGCAGGTCGAGGCTGCGGTGGCCAGAAGTGTGCCACTGTACTCCAGTCTGGGTGACAGAGTGAGACTCCAACTCAAAAAAACAAAACAAAACAAAAAGACCCCCTAGTCTCTGAATTCTTGAGGAGGCAAATTTGAGAAATATCTCTCTTTCTTGCTCAGCTGCTTTTGAGATATTAAACTCTCTTCACTGTAATGGCTGCATCAGTCTTGGTTTTTCTGGGCAGTGGGCATAAGAACCCAGTCAGGTTGTAACATTGATGGCTTTAGTTTTTGTTTGCTAACCCTAGAAAATCAGCCATAGGAGACTTATTTCCGTAAGGAGTCAAAGACATTGTTAATTCTATTACTCAGCACTTTCTATATGAAGTTAATTGAGGGAAATTTCTTCTAAAATTTACAGCTGGAAAAGATTTTGCTTAGCCTGAGAAGCTTGTATATTTCCTTCATTCTGGTAAAGAGATTTAGATACCAGATGTCTGTCTGTCTCTCTCCCTCTTTCTCTCTTTCCCTTCCCAGATTTGCCTTCAGGGAAGCTCAGAAGTCAATCTGGAGTCCAATAACAGAAAATATACAGAACTTTACCCCTTGCATATATGTGCTTCTCTTCTCTAGTCTTGATTTCATTTCATGTATGTTTTCTCTTGTCCTGGCTATTAACTTCCATTTCTATTTGCTCCTATTTTATTATATGTATCAATTTTTAAGCTGCCTCAAATCTACTGTAGAACTAGTGGGCATATATAAATAAGGTGTTTAATAAGCATTCATTTAATGAGTTATATTTGGATGCAGAGATATTGTTATGAAACTGGAGATGGTCTGGCACAGTGGCTCAAGCCTGTAATCCACTTGGGATGCTGAGGTGAGAGAGTTGCCTGAGCCAGTGCGTTCGAGACCAGCCTGGGCAACATGGTGAGCCCTTCTCTCTGCAATAAAATTAAAAAATTGCTGTCTGCCGGCTGGAGAGGGCTGCCCTCCTCAAGTATGCCTTATCTCATGTGCTGACCTGATGTCAAGAAGCAGCCTCAGGGCAGGCTCCTTCCCAGACAGCTGTTTGTTACTCCATATCTGTCTGGGCCCTCTTCTGACCCACTTGACACTTCAAGTCCCCCCTTCAAGCTGTGTGAGGATGAACAGGAGAGAATTCAGAGGTTGAAACAGAGCTTAAGGGCCCAGGGGCTCAATGGTGGACATTGAGTGTGTGGGGAGACACAGGCCTCTGGCTCTGCCTCTTTTCTGGAAGCTCCAGGTTCCAAGCTTAGACACAGAAACACCCCCTACCCCCAGCCCACACTGTTTGTCTAATAAGAAAACCTTTTTGACCTAGCCAGTTAAAAGTCCCGGCCCTTCGCCTCATTACTGCCAAGCCCAGAACTAAAGAGGTAAAAGCTGGCAGCCTTGGGCTGCCTTCAACTTGGCAACTGCCCCTCGGGGTCTGTGTCTCAAAGTCCCAGACTCTCAATAGGGCTGTGTTTTCAATCCCGGTTAAACAAAGCCGCGCGGTCTCCCTCCTGGGCCTGAGCATGCCATTCTCATCTTTCTATGGGGGATTAAGAGCTGCTCTCTTGTTTGGGTGTCACTCTGCCTTTGAACTGCTGTGGCTTCATCTGGTTTCAGGCTCAGCTTCCTGCCAGGAAGTGGATTTACCTCTGATTTGTTGTTACTCTCTCTGCAGGATGATGCGGAGGGGAGTGAGTCCCTTTCTCCTCAGATGCCACCAGCTCGTCTCCCCTCCCCTCCATCTCTCTTCAGCCTGAGTCCCTGAAATAGCTCCCAAATACCTTCTCCTCTTACTGATTCTCTTCCCACATAGGCCAAAGTGGGGACTCTAATGGTAGGGGAGCCCCAGTTGGCTCTCTCTGAGGGGATGGAGGTGAGGGAGCTGGAGCTGGATGTGTATTGCCAGGACTGTGGAAGAAAAGTCCTGAATTGAGGAAGGGGCTGCGTTGGGTCTCTGTGGAATGGTAGCCCTGGAGCTATTCTCACTTTCTTCCTGAAAGCTCCAGAAAATGACTGACGGGGATATTTCTGTCCCAGATGCTTAAGCTTAGACTGGAAGCCAAATTTTTTTTTTTTTTTTTTTGAGTTGGAGTCTCACTCTGTTGCCCAGACTGGAGTGCAGTGGCACCGCTCCTGGCCACCGCAGCCTCGACTTGCTGGGCTCTGGCGATCCTTCCGCCTCAGCCTTCCAAGTAGTTGGAACTACAGGCGTGCGCTACCACGCCCGACTAATTTTTTGATTTATTGTAGAGATGAGGTCTCGCCAAGTTGCCCAGGCGGGTCTCAATCCCGCAGACTCAGGCAATTCATTCACCTCGGCTTCCCAAAGCGCGGGATTACAGGCTGAGACATCGAGCCTGGCCTGGAAGCCAAATCTTTTGAGTGGAAATCTAGAGCCATTTCTGTTTTAGTGTTTCTTTTTTTTTTTTTTTGAGTCGGGGTCTTACTCCATTGCCCAGGCTGGAGTGCAGTGGCATGCTCATGGCCACCACAGCCTTATCCTGCTGGGCTCAGGCGATCTTTCCACCTCAGCCTTCCAAGTAGTTGGAACCCAGGCTTGAGCCACTGTGCCCAGCTAGCATTTCTTAAATGTGGGCTTTTAGCTGGGCGCAGTGACTCATATTTTGTAATCCCAGCACTTTGGGAACGCCGACAGGAGGATTGCTTGAGCCCGGAAGTTCAAGACAAAATGAGATCTCATCTCTAAAAAAAATCAAAAAATAAAAAAAACTATCTGGGCATGGTGGTGCATGCTTGTAGCTCCAGCAATGTGGGGGATTGAGATGAAAGGCTTGCCTGAGCCCAGGAGGTCAAGGCTGTGGTGAGCCATGACAGAACCATGACAGAGCCATGGCAGAGATCTTGACTCTAATTATGCAATCAAATTAACAAATAAATAAATAACTGTAGGCTGTTACTTTTTTTTGGGTCAGAATTTGTGTCACCCAGGCTGGAGTGCAGTCATGCTTATGGCCACTGCAGCCTCGACCTGCTGGGCTCAGGCGATCTTTCCACCTCAGCCTTCCAAGTAGCTGGAACTACATGTGTGTGCCACCATGCCCCATTAATTTTTTTATTTATTGTAGAGATGAGGTCTCGCCAAGTTGCCCAGGCTGGTCTGAAACCCCTGGTCTCAGACAATCCTCTCACCTCCGCCTCCCAAAATGATGGGATTACAGATATGAGGCACTGCGCCCAGCTTTTACTTGTATTTGTAATCGATTTATAGATAATATAGGCCTGAGTTCTATATGCACGTGTGAGTGTGTATGTGTGTGTGTGTGTGTGAGAGAGAGAGAGAGAGAGAGAGAGAGAGATCAGGTGGTTTTAGGTACACTGACATCCAGGCAGAAGAAATAAGTTTTTTCCTAGAAAGGAGGCTGTTGCCCTACTCTAGGAAACATCAAGAGAAATATCAAAATATAATCAGGTTAACAGCACATCCAGTGTATAGAAAGTGATTATCCAGTGGCCTACAAAATGACTTATGTTTTATTACAAATCAGGGGAGGATGAGTTGTGGCAGTGAGAATCCACAACAGGTAGTATTTCTGGAAATCCCACTCCACAGCCCGTCAGCATAGTGTAGTTCCTGGATACTTTCTAGATCTTGGAGAAGAGAAACTGAAGAGAGGTGGTAATCTTGCCCCAGGAGAAAGACATCATCTCTGGATCAGAACAGGTGTTTTTCTTGTTTGTTTGTCTTATTTTATGTACCATCCTCCTACACTACCAGTCAGAAGAGAAAATTGCACTCCAAAACTGAGGTGCACTGAGATTAAACCAGATTCAAGGGTGTGTGTGTGTGTGTGTGTGTGTGTGTGAGAGAGAGAGAGAGAGAGAGAGAGAGAGAGGCAGAGAGATTTGAGGCAACTAAATGCTAACAACAAAAGAGCTGAAAAGAGAGGAATAGCTCAAGTGGATAGACAGAAGCAAAGAGAAAGCCCTTGGCTTGCGCTTGTAAACGCCACCCTCCAGGGTCTGGCCCTCCCCCTGTGTGTCGGGTTGTGGACCCCAAAGGGTGCTGGCCCAGGCCCTGTCTGCCATTCCTCTCACAAAGCCTGGGTTGTGCTCTTGGCAGGGCTGGGCCTCCCCGCCACTGAGGTCCTGGCTGGGGCTGCCTGCCCTGGGAGCCTCCCTTCCCAGCCAGAGGCCCCAGATTTGTCCAAGTGCCAATACCTAATGAGGAGCTCATTTGAATCCATGCAAAGTACCAGGGAGCAAGGAGACATGCTAATTAAAGTGATTGCTGTTCTTTAATTAAGCAATAATTCCCCCAAAGAGGGCATTATCATGCAAATAGAGCCCTCTTGGGTGAGGTAAGGGCTTTGGGCAACAGCTGAGGTCTGTTAATAAGGCCCCTGAGCATTGGAGGGCAGGGATCCAGAATGCCCCATTGAGCTGGGTGATAGAGCAAGGGAAATAATCACCACCGCACCATGCTGCCTTTTGTCTCTCCAGGCTTTGGCTGTGGAGCTGTGGGAGGCAGGGACCCTGCACCCCCTGCCGTTCCTTTCCCCTCTTCTTCTCCCTTTGCCTTCTCTCCAAGAGACGTTTTCAGAGCTGTGTGAGGTGGAGAGGTTTGTAGGACAATGTCTAGTTTGGCCCTTCATACAATCAATGTCCCAATTATCAGAGCATCAGCACAGAAGGGTTGGAATGGGGTCTCCTGAATGTTCATAAACATGGAAGATACTACAAGAGGCTGAGCTCCACTGGACTACTGTAATAGAATGGAAAGAGCACTGAAACTAGTCATTCACTTTGGTGACTGCGGGCAAGTCACTTTTCCTCTCCAAGACTTAGTTTTCTCATTTTTAGAATAGGTTGCTGATAACTATCTGACACAGTTATCATGTGAATACATGAATGTGAATGCACCAGACACTTAAACCAGTGTTTTTCAACCTGGGGCGATTTTGCCCCCAGAGGAGGGCTGCCAGATAAGATATAATTTAATAGTGAAAATTACTAAATCTTGCATCCTTATCCCAGGGACATTGGCCATGTCTAGAGATATTTAGTCACAACTAGGGGAGTGGGTGCTACTGGCATCTTGTGGGTGGGGGCCAGGGATGTGGATAAACATTCTGTAACACACAAGACAGTCCCCCACAACAAAAAATTATCTGGTCCAAAATATCAATAGTGCTAAGGTCAGAGAACTTTGACCTAAACAATAAAAAACCTGAGTTAGATGAAAAAATACATAAAGAGATAGATTTTCTGGAACAAGACCCTAATGGTGTGGTTCTCAATCCCCTCTGAGACCAGCTCTTTGAGGTATGTTTCTTTTCTCAAAAGAAAGAGTTTGGATGGTAATTGTGTTTTTGTTTTATTTTATTTTTTGAGCTGAAGTCTCACTCTGTTGCTCAGACTGGAGTGCAGTGGCTGCTCCCGGCCACCGCAGCCTCTACCTGCTGGACTCCGGCGATCCTTCTGCCTCAGCCTTCCAAGTAGCTGGAACTACAGGCATGCGCTACCACACCCGGCTAATTTTTTTTTATTTATTGTAGAAGTGAGGTCTCGCCAAGTTGCCCAGGCGGGTCTCGAACCCCTGGACTCAGGCAATCCACTCACCTTGGCCTCCCAAAGCGCGGGATTACAGGCTGAGCCACCAAGCCCAGCCTTGTTTTATTTATTTATTTATTTATTTTTGAGTTGGAGTCTGACTCTGTTGCCCAGACTGGAGTGCAGTGGCTGCTCCCGGCCACTGCAGCCTCGACTTGCTGGGCTCCGGCGATCCTTCCGCCTCAGCCTTCCAAGTAGCTGGAACTACAGGAGCGTGCTACTCTTGCCCAGGCTGTAGTGCAGTGGCATGATCATGGCTCACCACAGTCTTGAACTCCTGGGCTCAAGTGATACTCTCATCTCAGCCTCCTGAGTAGTTGGGACTATAGGTGTGAGCCACCATGCCTGACTAATTTTTTTCATTTTTTTTTTGTAGAGGTGAGGTCTTGCTATGTTGCCCGGGCTGGTCTCGAACTCCTGGGCTCAAGTAATCCTCCTGCTTCAGCCTCCCAAAGTGTTGGGATTACAGGCGTGAGCCACCACACCCTGCCAGTAATTGTGTTTTAAATATCTGAACAAACAGACAGAGGCTCAGTGGTACAGGCTGGTACTGGGAGCCCCAGGCAAGAAGCAGGACCAACGAACACATTGGGAAGGTCTAAGTTGATTTTGAATCCAAAGAGTTTCAGTGAAAACACAAAGCCAGCCCTGATATAAGAAGATGCTCTCTTCGTGAGAAGAAAGCCCTGGCAGAGGCAGCAGGGCCAGTCTTGTGGACACAGCAAGGCAGTTGAGAGCAGGTGTCAATGACTCTTGGACTGTGAGGCTGAAAGTATAAGAGGAAACTATATTTCTAACTTACCTTCAAAAATAATAGTACTCACATAGCTAACATTTGTATTGAGTATGCTCTTCTAATTCTCACAGCAGTCGAAGAGGAAGGTGTTGTTGTTATTCCCATTTTGCAGAAAAGAAAATTGAGGCATAAGAAAGTTAAATAACTTGCCCACGTCTTAATCAGGGCCAGAATTTCAACCAAGGCAGTATCTGAAGGCCATATAGCTGGGGAGCCAAGTAGGGGAAATGGAGGCTTCCTCAGTGGTCACAGATCTTAATGCATAGTTCTCTTGCAGCATGGGAGTCAGGTCCTCGGCAAAGTGCCCCCCCCCCCGGGCCTGGTGTCTGCCCAGCTGTTGTGTGGGTCACCAAGCTGTGTCTGCATTTATTGTTTTTGTTTGTTTGTTTTCTTGAGCCAAGGTCTTGCCAAGTTGCCCTGGCTGGTATTGAACCCGTGGGCGCAGGCAATCCACTTGCCTTGGCCTCCTAAAGTGCTGGGATTACAGGCTGAGCCACCGAGCCCGGCCCTGTGTCTGCATTTATGATATTCATCACTCGGCTTTGGGTTCTCGGACAGACAGCTAGTAGGCAAAGGCAGCAAGCGAGGAAGGGAGTCTCTTTGCCACTCACAGTGGATCTCACTTGCTGAATGTTGTTGGCTCATTCTCTCCACTGGAGCCGAGGTGGGGGAGGTTCGCTGCTTCTAGAACTGCCTCCATCATGGTCTATGTCTCAGGTGAGGCCGGTGTGCTGCTCAAGGGGTGGCAAAGGCAGAAAGTCAATAAACCGGGCAGTCCAGCCCAGGGGAAAACCAAGCCTCTTGCTCTCAGAAGTCTTGGACCCCTTTCAATTTTGTGTTCACTCCCTGCAAAATAAATGTTTTGTGTTACAAGGAGACGGAGATAGTATCTCATCAGCCCTACTGGTTTAGCACTATCTCTGCCAACCTCTCACTCTACATTTGGCAGAGGGAAGGAGTGTGGAGAAAAACAGGACCAGGTTCTGTTTGCAAAACATTTTCATCAGCTAAAAAACTGCCAGGGTTGTGGGTATTAAATAAACCCTGACTCACGGAGACGTATACCTTGCTTTGCTTTGCTGATCAGTGGGGGTAACAGACAGAGTTACGTTACTTTAGAAGTGACAGCTCTAACATTCTGCAGACTTCTCAAAAGTGCTCTGGCTTTTTCTGAACAAAGAACAATCCACAAAAACGCCCATGGTTTGCATTGCATAGGAGTCTGTTTACAGGATCACAGACTCAGGCCTACTCAAAAAGGACGGAGTGAGATCATCCATTTAATCGCCTTCCACCTCCAGGTGGGGCTGGGTGGCCCGAAGGTCTTCCGCCAGAGGGTTTAGTGAGAGTGTGGCCCAAGTCTCAGGCCCCTACTGTGAGTTCCCTAAGGGCCAGCCCCGTTTTTTCCATTGCAGAATTTATAAGTGGGATTGAAATGAGAACATAGTGTTGCTTTGCCAGGAACAAAGATTGTCAGTGTGTTTCAGTCACTAACCTAAGACACCATAATATAAGCCAGTGCCCCACCCCCCCCAACTCTAGCCAGTCCCAAAGTAAAACAGTTCACCTAAGAACAAAAATAGTAGTAGTAAGGCCAACACTGACATTGAACTTACTCCATGCAAGCCGCTGTTCTGATCCTCACCACTATGAGGCAGGTGTTATCATTACTGTCATTTTGCAGAGAGGAACTTGCCTTATTCTTTTTTTTTTCTTTGAGTTGGAGTCTCATTCTGTCGCCCAGGCTGGAGTGCAGTGGCACACTCACGGCCACTACAGCCTCGACCTGCTGGGCTCAGGCAATCCTTCCACCTCAGCCTTCCAAGTAGCTGAAACTACAGGCGCACACCACCACACCCAGCTAATTTTTTGATTTATTGTAGAGACGAGGTCTCATCAAGTTACCCAGGCTGGTCTCAAACCCCTAGGCTCAGGCAACCCTATCACCTCAGCCTCCCAAAGTGCTGGGATTACAGGCTTGAGTCATTGTGCCTGGTCTAGTTTCCTTATTCTTAACTCAGGCAAGGTTCCCATCCTATCCTTCAGCTTTCTTTTGGGTCTCCAGGTTGTCTTCCCCATTCTGCACGTGAACATTATCTACTATTAGCTTTTGAAACAGCCTAAACCAGATCTTTCTGTGGTTTTTTTCCCTTAATAATTTTGTTTTCGACTGGGCGTGGTGGCTCAGCCTATAATCCCAGCACTTTGGGAGGCCGAGGCAAGAGGATTGCCTGAACCCGTGGATTTGAGACCCACCTGGGCAACTTGCCGAGACCTCGTCTCTACAATAAATCAAAAACTAGCTGGGCATGGTAGCACGCACCTGTAGTTCCAGCTACTTGGAAGGCTGAGGCGGAAGGATCGCCAGAGCCCAGCAGGTCGAGGTTGTGGTGGCCGAGAACGTGCCACCGCCCTCCAGCCTGGGTGACAGAGTGAGACTCCAGCTAAAAAAAAAAAAAAATTTGTTTTCTTTCTCTTTAACTACATTACCTCCGTCTATACCTTAACATATGTGTTTATCTATATGCTGCTTTCTAATTGTTTTGGAAACACATTTGGGAGGCTGTTATAGCATAGTGGTCTCAAGGGCAGAGATGCGATTGTATTCTTCTACAGGTGCCAAGCTGGTGATGAACAAATAGAGGAAACCTGATAAACATTTGTTGGCATGCCTGGGTCTTTGGCTGCTCAAAAAAATGGTGGTAGCAGAGGGCAGAAAGGGGGATATATACTGACCCCTCTCAGGAAAACAGCAAAATATGAGGCAAACACCAAGAACTGTAGAAACGCAACATTTTCTGGGTAATATCTTACATATAGTAGGTGCTCAATAAGTGTCATTGAATAATTGTATTATACGTAAAAGTGAGTAGCAAGTTGACTAAAATTAAGAACTATGGCAATTTCAGGGCTTTAAAGGCAGAGAGAGAAGTAGAGAAAGAGAGAGAAGGGGGAAGGTGATCTGTTCCCCCTAGGCTGTGTTTTTGGCTCATTCTTCCAAGTGCTTACTAGTTCAGCACCCTCTGAGCCACCTTGTCGGGAATGCTCAGAGTTTTACATTAATGGAAAGAGAAGCCAGGTATGGCTACCCTTGCTGGTGATATCTTGCTGCAGACAGGTAACAGAACCCAAGGGCAGGAATCTGGATGGGTTGAATATCCCAAAGAGGTCCCGAAATGTCTCCTGTGTTAGAGGACCATAAAGTCAGACTTTGGGCCTAGAGAGGGCCCTCAAGTTTCCTTATGGGCAGGAGCCCAAGACACTGACATTTGAAGGAGAAGAGGTGAACAAGGGCTTTGCAGTGAGGAGCCAGCCTTCTCCTAAACCATCCTTATGCATGGAGGCAGGGAACTGAACCTGATGAGCTCAAGAGGGTACACACAGTCCCCAAAGTCATGACTCCTGATGGTTGGTAAATAAATAAATAGATAAATAAATAAATAAAATGTTCTTACTTTGGTAAATAAATGAATAGAATTTTCTCACTTTGGAAAAAACGTCTCAGAGTCCTAGCATTTTATGTTGGTTTTAGTTTCTTTCAGGCTTAGTTCAAAACACCCCCACCTCCATTCCTTCCTTCCACGGGCCACTGCTTTCCTCCTCTGGCATTTGTGAAGAATGTTTAGCACAGCATCACCTCGGGCACAGTCCTTTAATCAAGGTGGAAGCCCTTTGTGAAGGGGCCCGTGAAAGAAGCTGGGCTGCAGGGGGCGGGGGTGGGGCTAATTGGCTCAGTGTTGAGGTTTTGACAAGTCCATGAATTGAATGCAATGGAGGAATGGAAAAGGAGGTGTTTCTGAATGCAGGTGGGGGTCTGAGAAGGATGGGAGGGGCATGCCAGCACACCCTTCCACAGGTCTTCTCATGCCCCCTTCCACTCTGGGACCATTCACACAGGTCAGGGGTTGCTAATCTCAGCCTTTAGAGCCCTCACTGGTCACCAGGGAGATTACTGGCTTTGGGGCAAGCTGTGAAAAAGTCTGGGTCTTCAAAGTAGGTAGCAGAGAAGAGAGTCAAGCATGTGCCGTGAGCTGAAAGGTGGAGAGACAGAAGTTTCCCCAAATCCAGGATCTGCTACTAGCTGAAAGTCTGCTCTGGTACAGGGATCTCCTTAGGTCCTGGGAGAACTAATTATAAAACTGTTCTCAGTTATTGACATCTTAGATTAGATTCCTTTATCCAAGCCTTTTCAGTCTGAAAAGCCTATGGCTGGTTTACAGTTCTGACCAGGAGAAACCCTTGAGAAAAATTTCTGTCTCCTTCTCTGTTGCACTCCCCCCATTAAAGAAGGCAGTCTCTGATGCAAGGAGGCAAGGAACAATGAGTGCCAACTTTGTAACAGCACAGTGGCTCATCTGTGAGGAATGGATTGGAAGGGAAATGGACCCAAGTGTAAATTGTTCTCAAACCCTGCCCCCCACCCCAAACTTCCCTTATGAAGATATCTAGCCCCTATGAGAAAACTGATGCCCAAATCATGTTAAGTAATTTGTCCAAAGGGGCAAATGGGGAAGCACTCTCCCTCCTTGCTTCCCCTACTTTTCTGACATAAATGTGAATGGAAAGGCTATGTGCAAACGTCCAAACGGCTGTGAGAAGATGTCTCAGACCATGGGCTACCACAACAAAATACTTTAGGCTGAATTTATAAACAATAGAAATTTATTTCTCACACTTCTGGAGGTTGGGAAGTCCAAGATCAAGTGCCAACAGATTCGGTGTCTCGTGAGGTTTGCTCTGTGCTTCAAAGGTGGCCCCTCGTGCTGTGTCCTCACATGGCAGAAGGGCAAAGGAAGTGCTCTCAAGCCTCTAATCCCATTCACCAGGGTGAACTCCTCATGGCTTAATCACTTCTCAAAGGTCCTTACCTCTTGATACTATCAGATTGGATATTAGGTTCCAACATATGAATTTTGGGGAGACAGTAACATTCAGACCATAGCAGAAGAGCATTCCAAGGCAGGAGCCTCCAAGATGCCAGAGTTCCGGGGTCTCTTCTCAGAGCATCCTCTCCCTGCCCATGCCTTGATCCATGCTCTCTCTAGCCCCAGGGAAGTGATACTGCTGAGAGGGAGGTGCAGAGTCAGTTACACAGTTTCCATGTCTCCCAGGACATTTGGGTCCCAGAATCCCCAGAACTGAGCAGGCACTGACTGGGTAACAAGCAGATAATATATAAGCTGGTCAAAGATCTGGCCAAGGGGAGAAGATGAGGCCCAGAAGAGGGCAGCACAATGATTTAAAATGATTTTTGCCACAACGATAATGATGATGATGATACAAATAATAATAGTAATCCTTTTTTTTTTTGAGTTGGAGTCTCATTCTGTCACCCAGGCTGGAGTGCAAGGTCACACTCATGGCCACCCCAACGTCGACGTCCTGGGCTCCGGCAGTCCTTCCGCCTCAGCCTTCCAAGTAGCCGGTACTATAGGCGCACACTACTACACCCGGCTAATTTATTTTATTTTATTTTATTTTATTTATTTATTTTTTTGAGTTGGAGTCTCACTCTGTCGCCCAGGCTGGAGGGCAGTGGCCGCTCCCGGCCACTGCAGCCTCGACCTGCTGGGCTCTGGGGATCCTTCCGCCTCAGCTTTCTGAGTAGCCAGAATTACAGGCACGTGCTACCATGCCCGGTTGATTTTTTGATTTATTGTAGAGATGAGGTGTCACCAAGTTGCCCAGGCGGGTCTCAAACCCGCGGGCTCAGGCAATCCACTCACCTCAGCCTCCCAAAGGCATGGGATTCAGGCTGAGCCACCGAGCCCGGCAATTTTTTTTTTATTTATTGTAGAGACGAGGTCTTGCCAAGTTGCCCGGGCTGGTCTCCAGCTCGCGGGCTCAGGCAAATCCACTCACCTCGGCTTCCCAAAGTGCTGGGATTACAGGCTGAGCCACCGAGCCTGGCCAGTTAATTTTAATTATTGATTATGTCCTTGTTATATACATATATGATTAATAAAAGTAATTATTTTGTTATTGATTATTTCTGGGTCAAGTACTTCACATGAATTATTTTACTTATGGACATGATATTGGAGAAGACACAAGGAACCTGACTTTTAGAAGTTGACAGTGACAGAACCTGTCACTGTATTGCTATATATATGTATATACATGTTTATTTTGTTGATAAGCACTTATATAATGCTTACCATGTACCAAGCTTATCTAATCCTCCAAACAGTCTTCTAATTTTGTGTCATTTATAGATAAGTATCAATATGTAGAACAAATATTATTCATATTAATAATATGTAAAAGATTATGCTAGAAACCAGTCATTCATTTGTGCTCAAAGTTTCTTTGCTCATGTAGCATGATAGTTACTAATAACTGAAAAAACAAGAGATAACTTTGGTCTTTAGAAGGAGAATTCACAATGATTTTTACCACAATGATGATGATGGTAATTATAAAAATAATAATAATGGTGACATTTTATTATTGATTTGTCTTTTTTTTTTTGAGTTGGAGTCTCACTCTGTCGCCCAGACTGGAGTGCAGTGGCACGCTCCTGGCCACCGCAGCCTCAATCTACTGGGCTCCGGCGATCCTTCCGCCTCAATCTTCCAAGTAGCTGGAACTACAGGCGCGCGCTACCATGCCTGGCTAATTTTTTGATTTATTGTAGAGATGAGGTCTCGCCAAGTTGGCCAGGTAGGTCTCAAACCCACGGGCTCAGGCAATCCACTCACCTCAGCCTCCCAAAGAGTGGGATTACAGGCTGAGCCACCAAGCCTGGCTTGATTATGTCTTCTATTGTATAAAAAGTAAAAGTAATTATTTTATTATTGACTATGTCTGGGCTAAGTACTTCATATGCATTATTTCACTTAATCTTCAACATCGGTTATAGAAAATAGGCACTATTACTGTTTCTTTCTTTCTTTTTTGAGTAGGAGTCTCACTCTGTCACCCAGGTTTGAGTGCAGTGGCACACTCATGGTCACCGCAGCCTCGACTTGCTGTGATCCTTCCACCTCATCCTTCCAAGTAGCTGGAACTACAGGTGTGCATCACCACACTCGGCTAATTTTTCTTGATTTATTGTAGAGATGAAGTCTCAACCAAGTTGCCCAGGTTGGTCTTGAACCTCTGGGCTCAGGCAGTCCTCTCGCTTTGGCCTTCCAAGGTGCTGGGATTACAAGATTGAGCTACCGCACCTGGCCTGTTTCTTAGATGAGAAAACTGATGCATGTTAAATCATGTTAAGTAAGTTTTCCAAGATGCAATGCGTTTTAATAGCATTCTTTGCTTCTGATCTAGGAAATACAATTGATAAGGAACTGCAGTTGTCCAAACTAAGCTCTTATCAGTAAATAAGAACAATCATGTATGGAGTCCCCATTAGGTGTCAGGCACTATGCTAGGTACATTATGCCCCTAAATCCTCACTTCAGCCCATGGTGTATTTATACCTGTTTTACTGATGAGGAAACTCATCACAGTCCATACAGTTTTTATGGACAGTGGGACCAAAGAAAAGACCTCTGGTACCTTCAGGGACTAGTCTAGTTGGAGCTGCCTTCAGTGTTAGATGTCCTGAGAAGGCTTAAAATCAAATCCTTCAAGAAGTAGGCAAGACACCATATCAAAATCTTGTTGATCCAACCTATGCTAGCACTATTAGAGTTATCAGAATTTTCTCTAACAATGCCAGCCCCTTAGAGACCATGACATACTGTAGCTCATTTTTCCTCTTGGAGAGGAAGAAGGGAAATCCTACCACAGACACTAAGTGATTGGCCCAAGTCCACACAGTAGACAAGAGGATAACGAGGGAACTGGGAATAAATTATACTGGATAGGTTTCCCAATTTTCAACTCAGTGCTTTTTCTATGAGACCATCCAGCCACAAATAACTCATTCGTTAGCTGCCTATTTCTTGCAAATATTTCCCAACTCCTCGCCATTCTCTTTCAGGCCCTTTTCTTTCTTTCGTGTCTCAGATAGGGGCTCCTTTGCCACACATAGCTGCGTGACAGGGAAGGTGGCACCCATGTCTGCTCAGTGCTGGGCTGTTATAAGCCTGTCTTTCTCTTTCCTGCTAGTGCAAAGAAGATGTAGAAAGTCATTTTCTTCTGACCTGGTGTATGGGTAAACTAACCTAGCATCACAAACCCAGCAAAAGTTAGCTGATCTGTGTGTAATAGGTTTAGGCAGTGAGTCTCCAGAGTTTAGCCTGTTCAGCATAAAGAACGCCATAGAAATTCCTCTCCGTGAAATCCTCTTGCACACAATTCAGGAAATGTACAAGACAGCATACAGTCAACCTATTGGAATTTTTAAAAAAATTTTTAAATTGCAGAGAAAAACTGCTGATTGCCAACCTTCTAGTTTTGTTAAAGGAGTTATCCTGCAGTTAGTCATTAGATGTAAAATTCTGAAGGTTTGGGGGAGGGTCAAGTTATTTAACAACAAGTCAATATTAAATTACATCATAAATAATCAGAACTTCCTGCATGTTTAATGGGAACTTTGTTGTATAAATTTGGAAGTCATCCAAATGGGGACAAGTGACTTCTGTTATTGTTTAGCCCTCTGGGTCTAACTTATTGTGGGGATTTAGTTGTTGTTTTGAACTTTGGTCTAGAGTAAATAGAAAGGCTTTAAACCAATTGACTTTTAGATGGTCATTTTCCCTTTCCATTCTCAGTTTGAAATTGATTAATGCTTTTTTCTTATGTAAATAAGATCTAATAAGATCCAAATCCATGACCAAGAGCAAAATGTGAAATCACGGTTTAGTTTGCAAGCCCTTAGCAGACTGAGTCAGCTTGGTGATGATCAACTCCGACCACTCTTGTGGTTGCTAAATGGGACACTTTCTGACATTTGCTATATCTATCAGGACATTTTTAGCCCAAGAATATTCTAGAGGCTCATAATGTTAATTTGAGTTGGCATCAAATTCCAGACAATAAGATTTGAGCTTCTACTAGACATAGGAACATATAATTAAGGTTCCATAAACCACAAGATACAATACAAATGTAAATATTAGTTATGAGGCCGGGCGCAGTGGCTCAAGCCTGTAATACCAGGACTTTGGGAGGCTGAGGCGAGAGGATTGCCTAAGCAAGCTTCAAGACCAGCCTGAGCAACTTGGTGAGACCTCGTCTCTCCAATAAATCAAAAAATAAGCTGAGCACAGTAGCATGCGCCTACAGTTCCAGCTACTTGTAAGGCTGAGGCGGAAGGATCGCCTGAGCCTAGCAGGTCAACGCTGCGGTGGCCATGAGCGTGCCACTGCACTCCAGCCTGGTTGACAAAGTGAGACGCTAACCCTCCCCCCCCAAAAAAAGATTAGTTATGAGTTATGACCTAAAGAATTAAGTCTCACGCTCTTGTCTACCATTCAAACCCTTCCCTATGCAGCCCAACCTATATTACTGTCTTCCACAACTCTTCCATGACTCCTCTGCACCAAATGCTTTGCTCTAATCACAGGAACTAGTTGCTTTCCAGAGCCTTGCGCCTGTGATCCCACCATCACATCTTGGCTCCTATTGCCCTGCCGCCTCCTTGGAGAGGGTCCCTACTTCTCTACTTCTCTCTGAGTCTCTCCCAGTCTCCAGACTTAGGCTAAGTTTTCCTTACTTGAGCCTTCCCTTCTCCACTTCAGCTGGAAGTGATTTTTGAAGCTACCATTTACTGAGATCCTACTTTGAGCCAGGTAATGTGCTGGAAATTTGACACGTTATCTCATTTAAGCCTTGAAAGGCAGGTATTATTTGCATGTTAAGTATTTTGTTTTGGATAAATAACCCATTTACATGGTTCAAAAATTAAAATAATATAAAAAGCTATAAATTTAAAAGTATCAATCTTATCATTGTCCCTACCAACCCTATTATCCATCTTCCACCATAGGTAATCATTGTTTAAGATATCCTTTGCATCCTTCTAATGGGTCTTTAAGCAAAGAGCAGCAATTACAAATATATACTATTAGTTTCTACTTAGAGAATAGAGCATAATACTGTATACATGGACCTGCATCTACCTAACTCATTCTTTTTGTGTATGCATTATATGCATGTAGTTCTTTTTTTTTTTTTTTCCAAGTTGGAGTCTCCCCCTGTCACCCAGACTGGAGTGCAGTGGCATGCTCACAGCCACCATAGTCTACCTGCTGGGCTCAGGTAATTCTTCCACCTCAGTCTTCCAAGTAGCTAGAACCACAGGTGGGAGCCACCACACCCAGCTAATTTTTTTTTATTTGTTGTAGAGACAAGGTCTCGCCAAGTTGCCCGAGCTGGTCTTGAACCCCTGGGCTCAGGCAATCCTCTTGCCTCCACCTCCCAAAGTGCTGGGATTACAGGTATGAGCTCCCGAACCTGGCTTATTTAATATTATATATAAAAGCACCCAATTCAGGCCTAGAATTCATGGAATGTATATCCTGTCACTTAGTATATAATAACTTTATTACCTAGTCCTTGAGACTTGGACATTTTGTTCATGGTAGTTCTCTTCTCATCCTCTCAGTTCCTCCAATGTCTGCCCATCTCTCAAACACCAGTGTCCCCTGATAGCTTAAATTCTGATAATTTTAAATATCTATTCCACTTTATCCATTAGAATTCACGCGTATACTAGACCTACTCACTACCTGGAACCCTCTACTTCAGGAATTGTAAACGCTTATCATCACCAAAGACTCCTTGTTTTTTTCAACTCAATCCCGTAACAACTGCTCTTTAACCTCACAGAAATCTACTTCTCTTTAATCTGTCATTACTTCCAGTTTGTCATTCTTTGTAAACCTTTCCCAGCTCACTGCCTGGATTCTACGATTGATGATTTAATTGTTTTCTTACCATCTCCACGTATTGTTCTTCTTTTTGCACACCCCCCCAGCAAAACACCAAATTTGGATTGTTGTTACGCTTTCCACCCAACACTTGAGTGGTTACGTTTTGATGGAGGAAAATCACATAATCATGCTAACTCCATCATGTTAAATTCATGGTCTCAAACCTAAGCCAGCCCCTCAGCATCACTCACTAATCGTGTGATTAATTTTCAGTTTCCATATTTCAGCTCTCATTTTTCCTAATCACTATTCCAAACCCTCTTCTTCAAGCATCCTTTTCAAGTCCCACACCTTAAGTTCAGCAAACAACCTTCCCTACAAATTCATCAGGATGGCTGAGGGCTTTAGTTATTTGGAGTTTTAGAGATGCATCCTTGGCTACAACTTTCTGGTGTTCCATATTCTTCCTGAGAGGTCACTTCCACTTTCTTTTCTTTTCTTTTCTTTTTTTTTCAGTCAGAGTCTCACTCTATCACCCAGGCTGGAGTGCAGTGGCATGCTCATGGCCACTGCAGCCTCCATCTGCTGGGCTCAGGCAATCCTTCCACTTCAGCTTTCCAAGTAGTTGGAACTACAGGCATGTGCCATCACACTCAGCTAATTTTTTGACTTATTGTATTTAATTTCTTTTTTTTTTTTTTTGAGTTGGAGTCTCACTTTGTCGCCCAGACTGGAGTGCCGTGGCTGCTCCTGGCCACCACAGCCTCGACCTGCTGGGCTCCAGCGATCCTTCTGCCTCAGCCTTCCGAGTAGCTGGAATTACAGGCACGCGCTACCACACCCGGCTAATTTTTTTGATTTATTGTAGAGACGAGGTCTTGCCAAGTTGCCTGGGCGGGTCTCAAACCCGCGGGCTCAGGCAATCCTCTTGCCTCGGCCTCCCAAAGTGCTGGGATGACAGGCTGAGCCACCAAGCCCGGCCTTGGTTTATTGCAGAGACAAGTAGTGCCCAAGCTGGTCTCAAACCTGTGGGCTCAGGCAGTCCTCTCGCCTCTGCCTCCCAAAGTGCTGGGATTGCAGACGTGAGCCATTGCACCAGGTTCACTTCCACTTTCATGTTATAAATACTATATGCTGATGACTTTTAAAATCTGTATCTCCAGCATAGAGTTATCTACCTGGTGAACACATGTGCTTGGAGGTTTCATGGTGTTTTAGTCTGCTTCTGCTGATACAACAAAATGTCTTAGACTGAGTAATTTATAAACAACAGAAATTTATTTATCATAGTTATGGAGATTGTGAAGTCCAAGGTGAAGGTTCAGTGTCTGGTGAGAGCCTGTTCCTCACAGATGGTGCCTCCTCTGTGTCCTTACAAGGAAGAAGGGACTAGTTAGTTTCCTGAAGCCCTTTTATAGGGTCACTATCTTATTTATGAGGGGCCTGCCCTCATGACTTAGTCAACTTCTAAAGGCCCCCCTCTTAATACTACCACATTGACGTTTGAGTTTCAGTATAATAATTTTGGGGGGAACACATTTAGATCATAGCACACAGACACCTCAAATCCAAAGGGTTCAAAACGAAACACATTATTGTTTCCCTAAATCCTGTATCTTTGCAGGGCATTGCTCTCTCTTCCGGGGTAGGAAGAGTGACTACCAGCCACCAAGCTAGCAGGCTGGTATCTCCCTTGAGTCCTCTCTCTTCTTTAGCTTTCACATGCAATCAGTTTTCAAGTCCTGCCAAATTTTCCTCTCATTTTTGAAATTCATCCTCTCCTTTCTGTCCCTATTACTGTTTTCCTACTTCAGTCTCTTGACTGAATTAAACTGCCTGGACTGCTTCAAGCTTTTTGACATCAGACTTGACTCCCTCCAATCTATCCTTATCACCGCTGCTAGGTGATCGTTTTAAATGGAGATCTGACTATATCACACTCCCACTCATTTAGCACCTCCCCCGTCCCCCAACAGGATAAAGTCCCAGCTTCTTGGTACAACATACATGGTTAACATACCCTTCATCTTCTTTTTGAAGTGCTTTCACTTATCAATCCCCACCTGGCCTCTTACACTTGAGCCACAATGAGGAGCTTGCAGTCCCTTTTGAGCTGCCTTGTTATTTCTTACCCCTATGGCTTTATTAATACTGTTCCCTCTGCCTAGACAATCTTTCCACTCCTTTACCTTTACCTGGCCAACTCCTACTATCCTTTAAGATTTAGTTCATGGGTCACTTCTTTTGGTAAGACTTTTGTAGCAAGCCCTACTCCCAAATCAGACAGGAAAGGCAATATTGCTCTGTGTCCCCACAACTCATTGCACTGAAGACATCTCAGTGTACTTATCTGCGTGTGTGTCTGTATCATAGATTGAGAGCTCTTTGAAGCTTGGGACTATGCATGATTTATCTATGTACCCCTGTGATTAGTCAACTGCATAGAGTAGGTGTTCAATAATTACTTTTAAAGTAAATGTTGAACAAATGGGTGAATGATTCAATAATGAAAAATTGCTTTGCACCTGAAATGATTTATCCCCTTTACAAACAAGGCAGAGGGAAGTAAATAGTACCAACAAGCCATGTGAGGTGGCTCATGCCTGTAATCCTAGCACTTTGGGAGGTGGAGGTAAGGGGATTGCCTGAGCCTGTGGGTTCAAGACCAGCCTGGGCAACATGGCGAGACCTTGTCTCTTCAATAAATTAAAAAATTAGCTGGATGTGGTGGTGCATGCCTATAGTTTCAGCAACTTGGAAGGCTGAGGCGGAAGGATCGCCTGAGGCCAGCAGGTTGGGGCTGCAGTGGTCTGAATGTGCCACTGCACTCCATCCTGGGCAACAAAGTGAGACTCTGACTCAAAAAAAAAAAAAAAAAAACCAGTATCAACAAACATTGCGATTATTTCTCTGATTATGAATAACAGTAAGTATAGTGATATTCAAATGGCACTGTGAGATCTGGGGGTGCCCAGAGTCAATCAGGTCCTGAGAGAACTTGGAATTCTCTGTAGCCACAAGAAACCTGAAATACTTCTATTCCATCTACACAAAACCCTTTTTTTGAGTTGGAATCTTACTCTTGTTGCCCAGGCTGGAGTGCAGGTAAAAAAAAAATTGCTAATAATAATATATTTTTATATAAGTTATAGTTCTCGAATGTCCACTGAGTGGCAGATGCTTTTATTATATTTTTGCTTCACAACCTTTTACATAGAAATTATTTTTGCTTTTTCTGTTTGAACAAATGAAGTTCAGTGAGATCAAATAACTTAGGGTAGGCCCAGTACACGAGTTGGTAAGACTCTGGGGCCAGAGTCCAAGTTAATTTCACCAGAAGCCTCTACTAGTCTCTGTTTTGTTATTACCTGGCAGGGTGGGTGAGTCGGGGAATCACATGAAGTTGCCTACGGAACTAAACTGGAAAGCGGTGAAAAGGCGTAGGAAGCATAAGCGGTGGGACGCTGGAATCACAAGGGAGACACTAGATAAGAGCCAGGAGAAGGGATAAACTAGTTGGCTGCCTAGAGAACTTGGGTAGAAGGGCGAGGGGCGGGGTCTGGGCGGGGCTAAGGGGGAATGTGCAGACCATTTGTGGACGGGACAGAAAAGCCGCCTCTCCCGGGGACACAAAGGTGAGGGGAAAGTGCGTACAGGCATTACGGGAGTCTCTGTGACTTACCTAGGCAACTCACCTTCACCTGTCCTAAACAAAGGAAAGACTCTTTTGTACTCCCCTGGGGTGGCTTTCTCTTAGAGCAAGCAGACAGGTGGCGGGGAGAAGGTCCTGCACAGGGCGTCCCCCCCCGGAAGATTGGTACGGCCCGTCTCCCTGCCGCTGATCTGGCAGGCTGCGCGCGCACCCTCCGGCGGGGCGCGGGCCGGCCGGGAGCCGCGGCCTCTACGGCCCGCCTCCGCCTCTCGGTTCCCTCCTCCTGGCTCCTCGCGTGTTCCTCGTCTGCCCTGCGCCCGCCGGGTTACGCGCCCGCGCGCCTTGGCGGGGAGGAGCGCGGCCGCGGGGACGCGCCCCGGTGACTCCGCCTCCCAGCTCCCCTCCCCTGGGCTCCGGTGCCCGGCTCGCGCTGCTCCGTGCGAGGAGACCCGGGACCCCGCTCCCTCCCGCCCGCCCGCCCTAGCGCCCCTGCCCCGGCGTGCGAGGCGCCGCGCCCTCCCGCTGCCCTGCCTGGTGCATGGAGGGGCCCGTTCGGATCGCAGCAGCCGCCGCCGCCGTAGCCGCCGCCAGCGCGCGGGGGATGACCTGGGGGTGGCTTTCGGAGCCGGCTGCCGCGCAGGAGGTCTGGAGGCTTAGCCAGCCCCGCGGAGAGGTGCGGGGCGGGGGTCCCACGGCAGGGTCGGAGGGCGGGGTGGCGCGAGGAGACGGGGCTTGGGGGGCCGTGTGGCTTGAGAGCGGGAGGTCCCGGACACGGGCTCCGGAGGGCGTGGGGGTCCAGAGCAGTGTGCGGTGGGGGGATACTGATGGATGCCCAGCAGGGAACTCCGACGTTCCGCGTCCTAGGAGACTCGGAGCCACCTCGTGGGAGGAGGCGGGGTGAGGTGTCAGTGACACGGTGCAGTCTTTCCTTGACGATGATCCGCTGGAGCAGGTGAGGTGCACCGTAGCGGGGAGCGAGGGGCGCCCGCACGTTTTCCCAAGGGAGCCAGGTCCCTCGCCTCTCTCAACCTCATCCCCGCAGAGTGTTCGCGAGAGACAGTGATTTATGCTTAGGGAGAAGCAAGAGAAATTTCCTGCACAATGTATCTTTCTCTGCCTTCACAGACTCAGTGACTTCCCAGCCCCAGGGAGTGCATTTTTTCCTTCTCCTCTGTAAAGCTTTCTGTGGTTTGCATTATCATTTGCTAAATACATTACAGCTCGCTATTTATTTCAGTCTGCAGCTTCCAAACCTTTGTTGCTTTCTCTCCACATCTAGGAATTTGAGTAATAAATCACTGAGGGGGCTAGATAGACTCTCTTGCCCTTCTCGTCATTGTTCTTCCTAACCCCACCAAATCAGGTGGAAGGCTCTCCAAAAGAGCCCTTCTCCAGAATGCCTGCCCTTCCTGGTCGGGACGACAGAGGGTGGCAGGTGCTTTGAGGGCCGGCTGCTTTCCAGTTGGGATCTAGAATTTAGGGGACCTCATTAACAGAAAGTCAGCCTTTGTGTCCCAAATCAGACACCTTGAAAAACAGGAGTTTGGATTAAAGGGTAACTAACATGAGATTTATTCTCAGGCTTATGCTAGTAAAGATGAAAGAGGCCAAGTCAGTTAATTTTGATACCATAACCCTCAGGTTCCTAACTGACATTTGGCATATCTAATAGACAGTGTCTCAAAGGAGAAGGTGGGGAGGGATTTAGAGAATAAAATGAGCTTATTCTCAGTATAATTCTAAACATTCCATTTTATAGTTTTTTTCCCCGTTAGTCTATGTTTAGCTGAAAATGTGGGGACAGTTCAACTTTTAGGGTAAGATGAAAGAAAACCTTTAGAAAATTTCTGGAAATTTAAAATTAGTGCTTAACTAGAAAGCATTCTTAGGAACCCAGAGAAGTTCCAAATACTGTAGTCTCTGTTATGCACATGTTGAAATGAACTGCCTCATACTTGAAGTTATATGAGAAGGGTAGAGAAAACCTGTTTCATTTTGTAAAGACGTGCCCAGAGTGTATGTTTGGCAGTGTGTAGAACAGAAACATTTATATTTCTATTAAAAAACACACAAATGTATATTGTTTAACTTTCATGCAAAAACTCGGATATAGTGTTTGGGAAATCTGTCTTTGTTTGAATAGTTTAGTCAACCAGGAAAATCAGTTACTAGAGGCTCTATGCTGTTTGTGTAGTAACTCACTTGGGATGCTTTGATTGATTGCTATGATTCTCATCAACCTCCTTTTCTGTGCAAAGTACTTAAACAGCTCTGACTCTCAAGCTTCCTAGTACAAAGAACCCTTAGGACTTGGAGTATACTGATCTAGCCTGAATACGTTGCCTTCTGCCTCGATCTTAACTTCTTGCCTTCTTTGCAGGTGGTTTGACTTTGCATGAAAGGAATTGACTTTAAGATAGGACTTTCTTTCCCCCCTGGATCATCAAGGTATATATAGAGGCAGGCAGTATGTAGGAACTTCTGTCATAGGGCCAGGTAAAATTTGTTGACTAGTTCTCATGCTTTCCTCTTATTTTTTTCACTGTGCTTGTATGCTTTCATGATTTTGTAGACTATTTCATTTGTGGTTTTGTCCAAATACAAGGTGAAGTAAAAATTGTCTTCTCTAGAAATGTTTCTTCTGTGAGCATTTAGGCTAAAAATTGCTGATTTTTTTCTAAGTAAAATGCTAAGGAAATGAGTTCAGGAGTTAAATATCTTAGTGAAATCAAGGAGGGGATAGGAAATAAAAAATAATTGAAAAATTTGTTGTTTTAACATTTAATTACATTAGCTAACAGCTTGTGATTAGCAATGATACAATGTAGAAGTATAGATAAGACAACACATTAAAAGTTAAATGAACTTATTACTTAATACAAATTAATTGATTAGAAACCAAATTTGGAGTCTTGTTGCTCTGAGGGACTTGCTTTTACAGTTTTTTTTTTTTTAATTGGCAGTTTTTAAAAAGAAATTTGGTTTGCTTGAATTGGAGAATTTTTTTTTTTTTTTTTTTTTTTTGAGTTTGAGTCTCACTCTGTCGTCCAGACTGGAGTGCAGTGGCTGCTCCCGGCCACTGCAGGCTCGACCTGCTGGGTTCCGGTGATCCTTCCGCCTCAGCCTTCCAAGTAGCTGGAACTACAGGCGTGCACTACCACGCCTGGCTAATTTTTGATTTATTGTAGAGATGAAGTCTCACCAAGTTGCCCAGGCGGGTCTCGAACCCATGGGCCAGGCAATCCACTCACCTCAGCCTCCCAAGGCGCGGCATTACAGGCTGAGCCACCGAGCCCGGCTGGAGAATGTTTTGATTTAAATTTTTGTATTTTGTATTGCATGTAAACATTCTATGTGATACATTTTTATTGTGTATTTGGCACTAATTCACTTTCAAGAGCATGGGGAGAAGGGTTTTATTTGATTCTTTCCTGTGAAAATTAAGGAATGGTGTATGGAATATACTTAATGTCACTTAAAAAATATTGGATTACAATTAAATGAAAAACTGGTTTGTTGTTTTTTTTTTTTTAATCCTTCAAGTTTTCCCTCATTGTTTGTGCTCTTTCCCCCATTGTCAGGCTTAAAACATACAGTATCATTGTCATCTGTCCCCTGAATAATGGTCCTGAGGTGATATTATTAATGTGGCTTTTTAAAATCAAACTAATTATACTTGCCTAAAAGAGCCACATGTGTGTGATTCTAGCTGCCTGGTGCCTTTTGAGAGCCCTGGAGACAAGCTAGTGAATAGAGCTGAAAATTCATTCTGTATTTGATTAAATGGAACAGACTCGCTGCTCCTTACCCCAGCAGGGGCTGTGAGATCTCTTGATCCCCGAAGCGGCTCCAAGACCCTGGGAATTCCATTAGCGAGCACCTGAGGAATTTCTGCCCTGCAGTGCCTTTTTTGTATGTGTGTATGTGTGTGTGTACAGAGGGAGTGGAGCAGAGTAGGGATGGGGGAGCAGGGGGGCGGAGAGAAGGCTACATTAGAAGACTCCATATGTTAGCAGATCTAAAATCAAGGCATGACTTAACAGCTTATCTTGTAAGAGAAAAACCCAACCCAAAGGCAGATTGCTAGTCCAGACTTTATTACGTGCGGGACTGTGGCGATGTGTTTTTAGCACAGAAGTGAACTCCAGTGTAAGTACAGAAAGTTGCTTCTCTGCTTTCCCTCCGAAGCACAAGCATATACACGTTGCGGGCTTGGTAAGTTTTCTTTGAATGATCTTTTGATAAATATGTAAAATTGTCTTACTGCTTGGTCTTGACTGTAAGGGCTGATTTATTGTTTTAATAACTTTTTAAACTGAGCAAAATCAGAATTTTATCTGAAACATTGTTTTGCAGCGATGAATTGCTTGTTTGAATAGGGGTATTTTCATTTTACTCTTTCGTTTTGATATGATTTTATTGTGTTTCTTTTATATTATTATTACAGACTTTAAATTCATTTAGAATATGTCACTTTTTTCTGCTATTCTTTTAAGAGTTTTATCTGATTTCTAGTGTTTTTGAGCCATTACTTTGCAGACTTGCTGGCAACCCCAAGAAAATGAAAATATATTTGCCCAAAACATACTGTAAAATCTTTGGAGCAAAATTTTTGAGAAACTTTAGTGTATCTTTCTTCCCCTATCCTTCCTTCCCTGCCTCAAATAATTTTGGGGCACAAACTTTTTTTCAGAATCTTAGCCCAGTTTGCTTCTTGCGTACTTCTCAAGGAAGACCAGTTGTAAATTGTGAATGGTATAGTTATTTGGTTTTCATCTTCTGAGAATGTGAATTCCAGTGCTCAGAGTTTTCATCTAATGCAGATTGCAGTAGCACGCTTGATGGTTCATTTGATATATTTTGTTTCTGACTAAAATAATGTGTGTAGTGCACAGCTCTTTCCATCCTACTCCAATGTAGTCCTCTACTAACTTACCCTCACAATACAATGTGTTTAGAAAATAAAGAAGCCTGGTTGAGAATACATTTAAATATTTTTCCACCCTAATCCTGGGCATGGCTCCTATTAGTATGGCTAAATTGCAAGGACTCCTGAATGAATTGGAGTAAACACTGAAGTTAGGGTTGTGCCTGTCTTGATTCACAGTTGATTAGTGCTTTGCTGTGTGATGTATTTTGATGGCCAGAGATAATGAAAAACTACCCAATGAACATTTTGTTCTGCTATATATCAGTTGGAATGTGAGGAGGGACTACAATTCCTGAGAGTTAGTGATGTGCCTTTTAAAATCTTAGTTAAGAGAAAAAAGTCTATATACTGGTTATATTATTGAACTTAGGTTATATTTTCTGTTTATGCTTTGTTACTTGGAATTTTGTGGTTGATTTTTATATTACCCTAATACAAACAACTGAGAAGTTGACTGAGAGCTTGCTTTTCAGCTATTCTTGTTATAGATTAGCTCATTGTTATCTGTGTGAGCTTGGGCAGTGATCTTGACCTAATCTTTGAATTCTTTATCTGTAAAGTGGGAATAATAACAGTAGTTATCTCTTAACCATTGTTGTGGGGATTAAATGAGATAATGAAAGTAAAGTGCTTGGCATATAATAAATCCTCTATAAATGTTAGCTGCTCTTATTTTTATTAACTCCTCCTGTATATATTAGTGACTTACTTTGATCCAGAAGTGATTTCATTGAAGTACTAAATAATGAGGAATTCTTGGAAGTTAATATTAGTGTGGGCACATGTAACACCTGTAGTTGTAGTATGCTACAGTTTTCTTAAATTTGCATTTGAAACTTAGAAGGCACTTGGAAATAAATATGTTAAATTTTTTTCCAGATGATGTATAACATACTATACATAAGTGTACAGGGAATGTTCACTAAGTGAACAGCTAGATGAATTGTTACATATGCACATACCTGTGGTAAACATTTTCCATATTAAGATATAGAACATTTTCTTCGCCTTGGAACTCCCTAGTGCCCTGCCCAGTCAGCCGTTCCTCTTCCTTGCAGGCAACAGCTATTCTGGCTGGTGTCACCATAGATTAGTGTTGCCTGTTCTTAAACCTTATAAAAATGAACTCGTACAAAATATGTTTCTTGCACTGTTCATTACGTGTGTGAGATTTATCTATGTTATTATATACAGCATTGATTCATGCTTTAAAAATTGTTTTAGTTTTTTGCACATTTTGAAATCTATAGTAGTTCATTTTTTATTGGCACATTTTGTACATGGTCATTGGGGAAATAAGAAAATAATACTTCTTCTTAAATTATAAGAAAATCAGATCTCTGTGGCTGTCTTAGAAAAACAACTGTGACCTCATTTTTATACATAAAACTGGGTCAAAGGTAATATAATTACCTTCAGTCACAATTCTGTAAACCAAATCTTTTGATGACTGTATTCATATTTTTGTGTGTTTTTAAGAATGAAGGGCAGGAAGCCTCAAAATAGGGGAAAAGGACCTTCAGCAGCTTATATCCTTCATGTTTAGATTAAATGCCAGAATCAATACTTAGAATTGTACAGAAGTAACCATCACTCCAGCATCAGTGTGATATTCTTTGAGTTTAAAACAAACAGCACAATGTTCTGTTGGAAAAAAAAAAAAAAAAAAAGTCCACCAAAAAAGGAAACAAATGAATGCTACACCAGAGGAAGATTTTGAAGAATGAGGCGAAACACTTCTATCTGGAAGAGAAGTTTTGGCTACTAACCATATTAACAGTTGCGGTGCTATGTCTATATGTTTAGAATTTCTTTTTGTGTCATTGTGTATCACTGGAATTCCTGATATTATAAATAAAATTTATTTCACACACAGTGAGAGAAGACAATTGAGTAGATGAATCGTACGTTTTTGTTTTGTTTTGTTTTAAATCTTGGAGGGAACTTTGGTTGAGGCTCATAGCTTGTATTTCTGTTATTGGAAATGTTGATTAAGGGTTTTCTGCTTGAACACTAGCCACTGTACTTTTAGGAGACATTGTATTTTTCAGTATTTAGAATTTTACTCACTGACTATTTATAGCTCTTTGATACAAGGTCATTCTTCACATACAGCCGTTTGCAGGGATGGGTTCTCGTTCTCCTGGACTCCAGAGGGGCAAATTGTCTCCTTTTCTTTTTAAATCAGATCTCCAGTGGCCGGGATTTCATTGGTGCTGGGGGAAGCTTGAAATAGCGATACAGGATTCATTTTTTGTTCTGTAGGGACGCTCAAAGATGCAGATTATGTTTTTTTTTTTTTTTTTTTTTTTTTTAAGTTGGAGTCTCACTCTGTCTCCCAGACTGGAGTGCAGTGGCCGCTCCTGGTCACTGCAACCTTGACGTGCTGGGCTCCGGTGATCCTTCTGCCTCAGCCTTCCAGTAGCTGGGACTACAGGCGCGGGCTACCACACCCAGCTGATTTTTGATTTATTGTAGAGATGAGGTCTCGCCAAGTTGCCCAGGCGGGTCTCGAACCTGCGGGCTCAGGCAGTCCACTCACCTCAGCCTCCCAAGGCGTGGGATTACAGGCTGAGCCACCGAGCCCGGCGCAGATTATGTTTTAAAAGAAAGGAGAACTGTCTGACAAATAGAGTTGCCTAGAGAGAAAATGCTATTTGGAAGGGCCATGGACTCCTTGTTACTGTACGTGTTCTAGTGGTATTTGCAAAAGAGAGTGTGGAAAGAATCTCTTCCTTGGCTGGAACATTGGACCAAATAACCTCTAAGAACCTTTGTAATAAATACTGAGGTTCCATGAAATAGGCTTTTATGGTGTGCCTAGGCTACGTAGCCACCACATACATAATTTGAAGGTAGAAAATATGTTGACGTTCCAAATGACCATTGGATCAATACATTTTTTCCAAACTAACTTCGGTTTGAAGTTGCCTCTGCTTGCTCGCTCTTCACTTTAAGTGCAGTCCTTAGTTTATCACTAAGAAGTAAATGTCAAATACTCTTTCTTTCTTACTTAAAATAGGACTTTTCCAGTATTCTTAGTACATCAGCATCAGAAGTGATAATACGTCACATGTGTTACCTTTTTTTTCTTCTTTTTTTTTGGCATTGTAGTCTCACTCTGTCACCCAGACTGGAGTGCGGTGGCACGCTCCCGGCCACCACAGCCTCGACCTGCTGGGCTCCGGCGATCCTTCCGCCTCAGCCTTCCAAGTAGCTGGAACTACAGGCGTGCGTTACCACGCCCGGCTAATCTTTTGTTATATTATAGAGATGAGGTCTCGCCAAGTTGGTCTTGAACCCATGGGCTCAGCAATCTACTCGCCTCGGCCTCCCAAAGTGCTGGGATTACAGGCTGAACCACCGAGCCCGGCCGTGCTACCTTTTTATATAGGTACACATCTGAAGCCCTCTGTTGACCCAGCTATTTATTCATTCCTACAACACATTAGATGTAAGGTTAAAATTAATAAATGCTTCTCTTGTTTCTTTTTCACCCTAACTTTTCTAAACTTGAGTTTTAAGAGAGACACATTTCTCATATAGAGGAAAAAAGCTGATGTCAGTGACTTATCCAAGCAAAAAAAACTATGTTCAGGATATTTTCTGGGATCCGTAGATATTTAATCTAAATGTGTACACATCCTGTATCTATAAATATAACACTTTATATTAAATAATTGATATTTAGAATGATCAAAGGGACTGTAGAATCCCCAATCACCAAAATAATGGTTTTCTCTGTTTTTTAAAGCAGAGAAGTATGTTGAGTTTTTGCTTTTATATTTATGTATGCACTTGAATACCATTTCTATCTTCCCTGTAACTTATAAGCCTATCTTCTTTATCTCTTTTCTGTTACCATTGCCTTACCCCTCCGTCCTCCTTTTTAAACTTTAGGAGAAGGATGAGAGGAGATTAAGAATGTGAGATGAAAAAAATGCCTATGTGATTGCGACTCCTGCTTGAATTGCTACTAACTCATCCCCGTCTCTAGTCTTGGTTTCCTCCCTTCCAAGTCATCCATTTTTTTTCCTTTTTACATTTTCCAGATTAATGGTCTCCCTAAAACATAAATCTGGTCATGTGACTGCTCTCCTTAAAGTCCTTCAAAGTCCCTGAATTGCTCACTTATTAAAGCCCAGGTCTATGGAATACACAGGGTTTCTTAACTGCCTGGTGCTTCTGCTGTCTCCAGCTACTTTGCATTCCATGAATATGCCATGCTTTCTTTCTTGTAGGCTGGAAATGCACCTCTCATGGCACTGATATGGTGTCATAATTGTGTACATGTCTCTCTTATTCCTTAAGGATAGACAATGTGATTTTCTTCTTTATGCCATCGATCCACTCGTCCTCTTTCTCTGCATTTTGTCAGACAAAATACTAAGCACTCAGATGTCCTGAATGGCATTAATGTGCATTTGAAATCCTTGGGGAAAGGAAGGATGTTAAAATGCAGATTCTGGGCCGAGCTTGGTGGCTCAGCCTGTAATCCCAGCACTTTGGGAGGCTGGGGTGAGAGAATTGTCTGAGTCCACGGGTTCAAGAGCAACTTGGGCAAGTTGGCGAGACCTTGTCTCTACAATAAATCAAAAACTAGCCAGGCGTGGTAG
>CAUYQG010202777.1:0-32525 GCA_963574415.1 Tarsius wallacei | reverse complement strand
GTAGGTTGTCTCCCTGCTCTCTTGATGGTTTCTTTGGCTTTGCAGAAGCTTGTTAGTTTGATGAGGTCCCACTTGTCTATCTTATCTCTTATGGCCTGTGGGTTTCGAGTTTTGTTCAGGAAATGGATGCCAGTTCCAATTGGCATTATATTTTTTTTTCTTTCTAGAATAAAAAGTTCCCATGGTCTTGGACCTACTCACATACTGCTCTGCTAGGCTGTCTGTGGATTGACTCTCAGCTTGAATGGGCTCTTCCCTTCCTAAACTCTTCACCACAGAAGCTATCTTGCTCTACTCCCATCTCTATTCCTTTATTATCCCTGAATTTTTAGAATTTCTGGCACTCTCCTCCGTCTCCCTCTGTGTTTCATTTGCTCTGGGAGACATTTGAGGGAGACATCTGTGTCCTGGATAATGTTTATCTCTTCTTGCCATCTCTCCTCCAGTCATTAAAAAGTGGGCACTTGCATAACCCTCTTACTCTTTCATTTACTGTCTTATCTGCTGGATACACTTCCTGTTTTCTCTCCCAAAGATATTGTCATTTTCTTCATTTTTTCATTTCATTAAGAGAACAGACTTTGAAGACAGTTTGCCAGGGTTCAAAAGCTGGCTTTGTTACTTCCAGTTCATGCATCCTTAGATAAGTAACTTCTCTCTGTTTCCTACTGTGTTAAATGCAGATACTATCCCTCATCTCACAGGATAGTAGTATACATTATTAAATGAGTTAGATAAAGTTTTAGAAAAGTGTCTGACACATAGTAATCTTTAAATAAATGTTAACTACTGTCATACTTTTCCTTTACATTATTTAAATGCCTTGAAAAGCATTATATATTTTAATGTATGTAAAATATGTGTACATAATACTTGGTAAATCGGTGTTTAAAACTAAAAGGAACAGTGTTAATAGCTTACAAAGGTTTAAGTATTCACCGAATGGCATGATCACTATTAGCACAATGTCATCCGAATTGAGAGACATTTTTTTTCTTTTTTACAAGAGGAAAAGAGAAAGATTCTAATTTAAATCAATTGAAGCTGTTCTATTTCACAAGACTCTGCCAGAAGATGTGTGTAGCTGAGGAATTTTAAGTGGAAAGAGGCAACCTTCCATAAATCTTCCTTTAGTATATTCATATCCAACCCATGTTAGACAATTAGGTCCCTCATGGGATGTGAACAGAAAGGAGGTGGGAAGTAGGGTGGGAAGGAGGTTGGATGCTGCTGTCTCTCTCTTTTGTCTTCAGAAAAAATAATAGCCCCAAGAGATCAGACTTAATCTCCTTTTATGGAGAAGGTGTGGAGAGAAAGGGCAAAGAGATGAAAGAAAGAAAGCTAAAAGGAAAGGGAATAACTTGGATCATTTAAAAACCTCATAGTGGGTTTTATAATTGGAATTTATTTATGATTTCCTTGCTTCAGGGAATTCGACATGGGGAAATCCCACATACAAAACAGACACGGCTATCTTTGCTTTTTAAAGGATTCGAGATAGGACTGCCTTAAAGACACACTCTGTTACTATAGTTGAAAAAGAACTCAAATTGGAAGAAAATCAGCTTGCAAACAGCTTTTTAAAAACCCTCCTTTAATTATTTATTAATTTACTTGCATGTTTGTCTTATTTTTGCTAATGATAACCGGAGCCTCTGTAAGTCTCGTGGAACCCTGAATCCTTCTCTTCTTAAAATTTCAGAATGAATGAAGGTGGTGAGATTAAAGGAAACAGATACCAGCATTTGAAAATAATTTAGAAAAGAGTGGAAGAATCACCAAGAGCATTTTAGTTTCGGATGGAGGGTTTATCCTGTTTGATTTACAATGTAGATCAGGCTAGACAATCATTTCTGGACCTTTTACCTTTGTCAGGGTATGACAGCCACAGACCTTGGTTTAAACATCACCTTTCTCTACTCCCCATTAGCTGGACTTATACATTTCCTCCTTTAATGTTATATATGTTTATTCATGTTATATGTGAGATATATTTAAATGTTTATACAGGTTTAGATAAAAATATGCATTACACATGTTTAAATGAAAATAGTTTAAGCCTGCAGATGAATTAATGTTTTCCAGACTCAGTACTCTTTACAAGGTAGCTCAATTTTTCTGTCAGTTTGTCTATAAATCTGTTGCCTCCAATTGCAAAATGTAGTAATTTGGCTTTAACTATTGGCCTGGTGTGCTACATCCTCCTCTGAGTTGAATACCTTCCATCTCTGCATGGCTTCCTATTAAATATTTATTATCGAACAATGTTGGGAATTAGGTGAGATTTTGCATCCAGCTAGGACACAAATATCCCACGCTGAGACCCCCCAATTAAACCTCAAGATCCTGTGCTTCTAACACTAAAGAAGTAAAGAACATGAAAGAACAACAAAAGTTTCCTGAATAGGTCAGACTGTGTCATTGCATTTTTTTTTTTTTTAAACAACCAAGAAACAAACAGTACTGTGAGATATTCTTTCCATTTCTTAGGTGATTTGTCAGTTACCTTTGCTTCAAAACAGGGTGTAAAAACTGTGTTATTCTTAGTTTGACTTTTATTTTTGGCTTTCTGAAACTAGTAGTAGATGACAAAAGTATATTTGACATATGAAAGTGTTTGATCAAATAGTCTTTTTTCTCAGTTATATTAGAAAAAAAAATTATGCCTTTTAACATTGGCTTTCCTTTACATGCACTTATGGTTTGAATGTGTTTCCCAAAGGCCATGTTTTGGGAATTTAATCCCCAATGCAACAGTGTTGGTAGGTATGGCCTAATAAGAGGTCATGAGGGCTCTGCCTTCATGAAGAGATTGGTAACATCATCTCCAAAGTGGCTTAGTCATCCTGGGAGGGAGTTCCTGATAAAAGGATGAGTTCAGCCTTCTTCTTCCTCTTTCCGGTTGTCTTGTTCTCTGCCTTCCTCCATGGGAACACACACACACACACACACACACACACACACACACACACATGCCTTCATCAAATTCTGGCTCCTCAATTCTGAATTTTCAGTCTCTAGAACTGTGAACCAAATAAATTTCTGTTCATTATAAATCACCCAGTTTGTGGTATTCTGTTACAACAGCAGAAAATAAACTAAGACAATATTTGCCCAGGTTTCACCTGGAAGACATGGGTCAGAACATCTTTTGAAGAATAAATTCAGTTTCTTCTAGCGTTGACAACAGTCACTGATCAGTCTTCTTCTCTGGCATTCTGTTAACAGAGCATCAGCCACCAAAGCTATATTTGTGTCTCTCTCCCTTAAAATAAGTTCTAGTAACAGCCAGGCAGATCAATCCATGTGCCATGGAACCATTTGAAACAAAATGACTCTTATGTCCACAAAATTGTAATTTCCTCTACAGTTTACATGATCTTATCTTGTTCTTGAGAAAAATAGTTAATCTTGTCAAGTAGTAACTAACGTTCCTGATAGGTTGCTTGTAATTCAAATTTTCTTTCAGGATTATTTCTCTCCATATACCATTCCCATGATGGAAGCTTAGTGCTGCTGGGGCAGAAAACCCCCACATGGTTTTCTCCAGCATTTCTGAAGGTATTTCTAATCTTACTGGTCTCTGCATCCCTGGGTGGTTTCTGTTGATTTCTCCAGAGAGGTGCTGGGCCCACCTGTTTTCTTTGGGTTTTCTGTCAACATCTGCTGCTTAGTCAAGGCTCATATATCTAGGCTACATCTTCTGATGTCACAATCTCACAATTTAATGCATTTTTACCTTAATATCAAACATTAGCAGGGTTAGTTTCATTGACAAAATAAAGATTAAATAATTATTTTTGTCAAACATTTTATTTGATGCATATAAATTCTGACCTGCTTCCTATGATAAACACTTTCTATATACCATCATTGTTGTTAAATATAGAGGTCATCAGTATTTTGACATTGGATACAAAAAGAATGACAGTTAAAATTTTTCTGCCGACAGAGCTAGTATTTGGGAGAATTGGAAGTTGGCAAAAAGTGATCAACAAGAGTTATCTAGCCAATGTTTCCTTCTGCAAAGGAAAGGAGAATGGTAAGTGGAGTGATTCTGCAGCCAAATGATGGCTGCAACAGTTATCTTAGTGAAGCAAGCCTGAGCCAGCATTTCTCTTAGAAAGCTCTAAGTTCCTTTTCTATAATACTTAGATTATTGCACACAGAATATATTCAGGATAAGCATTAATTGTAATTATCACTCTTGGTGCCATAGATAGTGACAGGTACATAATAGGCTCTTAGAAATATTTGCTAAATGAAGGAAAGTGAATGAATATATAGTCATATCATCTTGCGGCAACCTAGAGGTGAAGATGGGAGAAGGAAGCTGGGAAGTTACTTTTTTAAAAGTATAGAAAAGTAAAAGAGACAGAAAGGAAGGTCAGAGAAAAGAAGAAACATGAATCCACCACACAGAAGCTAACAGCGAGACCTTTTAGATTCTTCTATGATATTCATGGCTTTCTTATTATTCTTAGAAAGTATTGACTCTATAAAAATATCTTGTGAGTCTTCCTCTATTACCTGTAATGTCTTGCTATCTTTAATTTGTTGCACTTTTTAACTTTTCCCCTCCATGCCTACTTGTTTCTCTTTCAACAACTCAAAATCAACTCAGCATATTAAATAAATTCAAATTTACAGGAAGCGGAGAATGGAGAGTCAATGATTGTCCCTGCCCACTTGTTCCAGAGGTTTGCCAACATCAGACACCTTGGTTTGTCAATGAAAAATGGCATTCTTTCAAAACCAAAGGTATTTCCAAATCCATGTTAATCTTTGGTTATAAAATACACCTCTCAAAGACCAGCAAAAATGCAAAGAAACATTTTCTTTTTTTAATGCTAAGGTCTGGGAAAGCCCAGAAGAAGGGGGAATTCTCTAATGATAGTATAGGAAGCAATGATTCTTCTTTTGCTGGCCTTGGTATTTACAGACTAACATGGCCTCTGAGACTGGGGCCACTTCTTATAAGGCAGATAGGTGATTTTGTGGCTCACAGCACTCTGCAAACCTTCCTCACCAGTTCACTGCTCAGAAAGCACCTGTACTAAATATTTTATGCCAAGGCCATGGAAATCCAGGGAGTGCAGCTGTCCTCAAAATTTCTCATTTCTTGCCTGCAGTGGCAAGGTCACTAGGTGGCTGCACAAATGGCTGTGGGATAGATTACATATGGCAGGGCAAGCAGAAAACTCAAAAGGGGTTATATTGAAATGGCATGAAGGCCCTTCTAGAGATTTTCTTCTTGCTAAGACATTCACTAAGGTCTTCTAGTATAGTTGAGCACGTGAGCTTCATTGCAAAAACGCTAACAGACTTCTCTACTCTGAGTTCTGCCTACTGTTTTATGAGTGTTTGCACATGTCCTTATCTCAGTTTCAGAATAAGTAAACTCATGTTTAGTGCTCTTTTCTCATAAGATGGCGCAATCTGACTTCACAATTGTCAGCACTGTCAGCCTCTAAGCTCTAGGAAGCTGTTTCATCTTGCAAGTACAAATTTTCTCTGTTCACGTCATGGAAAAAGGGCAAAGGGAAATAATGAATGGGGAAGCGCTTCCAAACAAACACCATAGACATATGTATATGATGAGTGTTGAGTCTATGTCACATTTTTTTCCCCTAGAATTTTCTAGAGGCAAAACTGGATGTTGCTTGTGTCAACCTTGTGTTCAGCCCCACTGTCAGCACATACAAATGGGACTCAGACCTTCCATGGGAGCTACCTCCCTAAAAGCCCTTCTACATGTGAAGCTCATGAGGGCAATTGCGTCTTCCAAGGGCAAATTCTATTGGAGGAAGAGGAAAGTCATTGGTACTCAGGAATGCCTAAGAAATATGTTTAAGCAAATTCTTGCTCCTAGTCAACTGCTAGAGGATTTTCCTATGTTTATAAGACTGTTTCCCTAACATTCTAGCTTTTCATTTTTATTTAAAAATGTTGTTCTCCTAATACTCTACCTTTTTAGTTTAACATTTTTCAACTTTACATTTTAAGTTCCTCATCTATTTTTAATGCTTAATCCATTTTATTTTACATATTTAATTTTTTTCCTCATAGGCTTTAGCCTTTTGTCCTAATTTTTAAAAATTGTTTCTTCTTTCATGCCTTTAACCTTTTATCTCACTGACATTTTACTCTCTATCTTTTATTTTAAAAATCATCTCTTTTATCTTTTTATTTTTAACTTTTAACCTTTTAATTTTATTGGAGTTTTAACTTTTTATTTTTTAACTTTTACATCATTCTTTTTATTTTATCTCTTAATTCACTCTCAGTGTTTTGGTTATAGTTTTATTTTTAATTTTTTCATAGATTAATTGCAGTAAAAGTAAAAGTAAAAGTAAAAAATGAAAGTCTTTCTTTACTAATATTTTTCCTTATTTTAAGATTTGTTTCTAAAATGACTGGCAAGGAGGAAGCTGTAGGTGAAGTGGCATAGATGAGATGAATTATAAGTCTCAGAGGCCTTCTCCATACTGGAAATTTCCTTAGTGAGTTACACTTATATATCCTATATTTGGGTGAAGTGCTTGGACTAGAAAAATAATTTTGGGATTCAATAATATGTATGTAGTATGTAAGCCGAGAGACCAAATGAGATAATTTTATTCAAAGTTAAGGTAGAATAAATAAGCAGTCCAAAGTCTGAGCACAAGGACATCCAAAGTATATGGCTTGAATTATAAGGAGGAACCAGCTAAACAGATAGGGAAGAGTAGAAAGTAAGGATGGAAGAAAAATTTATAGAATACACGGTGTAGTAGAGGGAAAAATTCTTTTCCTCTTCCCATTTTAGGTTCATTTTGTCTTAAACTGACAAAAGACAAATTCACAAGATAAAAGTCACAGAAGTTTATTAGCATGAGCTTCATGCATACACCGTGGAAGCATTCAGTGATGAGTAACTCAAAGGGATGGTAAGCCCCTAGAGCTTACATAACACATTAGTAAAGAACAGTCCTTTTATGGAGAAGTGATGAGAAAAAAGAAGAGGACTTTTACCTTTTAGAGGCAGTAAATTGTGCGAATGTAAATACAAGAGAAAACTAATGGTAGGTGAAGGCTAGTTCGTAAGGTTTTTACATTGATCCTTCTAGAGTTGTTTCTGGTGATTGAGAATCTTCCTGCCATTCCTGTTAGAGATGGAGATGGCAGAGAATTTTTCTTGTGTATGTTTCTTATTAATTGTCTTTAGCTCAAAATAATCAATATGTCAAAGTGGCATATTTTGGGTGGCACATTTTTCTACTCTTTAATGTCCTGAGAGCCACATTAAAACATGGTTTCAAAGAGAAAACAACTGTGCCAAAAACTTTGAGTAATTTAAATAAGTTGATTATTGTGAATTGACCTCTATTTTTTCACAGTTTGGAGGTTTTTATCAGCCTTTGCAAGGCTGATTTGGTGGAATGGTGGGAATAAGAGCCTGATGAGAATTGGTTCAAGAGAAATTTCGAAGAAAACTGGAGAAAATGTAGAAATTTTCTTAAACAAGTAGAAGGGAAGTTGGTTGGTAATTGGAAGGAAGTATAGACTCAGAAAGGATTTTCTTTTAAATTTCAGATATTTTTATTACGATGAAAGTCATTTAGGAAAGAGGGAAAAGGTGATAATGCAATAGAAAGAGAGGCAACAGTTGTTGGTAAGTTTGTGTAACTGAAAGAGTTGGAACCTAACATGTACAATAAAGGGGTTGACAGTAGGTACCACAACTTATTCATAAGGTGGCAGAAAACTATGGACATAAGAATGCTGCACAGCAAATATCACTGCAGTCTAGTGATTCATAGTAATGAGTGTTGTGTAACCCTGCAGGTGCTGGGGGTCAGCACATCTGAGCTGGGTTAGAGAAGCTATGCAACTCTGTGCCAAACCCAGGAGCTGGGTTAGGCTGTCTCTAAGGATTGGGCCCAGGTCTAATCTACATATTGCCCATTCAGGGGCCAAGGCTCATGGTATGGGCTAAAACACATGAAAACCACTGGAAGAATTTAAGACCACTTAAGACCTAAGCTTGGATTGGCACATCTATTTTTGCTGCACTCTTTTGGTAAAGCAATCTCAATATCGAATCCAAAGAGGTGAGAAAATATACTCAGCCTCTTGCTTGGTTGAACTGTCAAATAAGATGGCAAAGGGTAGGACTAGAAGGAGGAATAAGGAATCCATTAATGCTATCTTCTTCAGGTGCAGATCAAGATAAGTGGATAGAGGTGATGTTATTTTTTCATACCTCCTATTTACTCAGAAAAATAAGAATCAAAGTCATGAGCTAAAATTGAGGGGGTTTTAAATGTTTGTAGAAAGAGGGAAAGTATAACTGATATTGAGGAAGGGGAGGACTTGTGAATTAGAAATATAGTGGAATGAGAGGGCAGAAAAATTACTGAATTTAAAGTGAGACCATTTGACATAAATATGTTTCCCTCTAGGTTAATTTGACTGTGTGATCACTGCCATTGATGAGGATGATGATTGTACTTAACCAGGTTTAGAATTTTTCCAAGGAGTAAAACAAAGCGGGGGAGACTAGGAAGCTAAGAATATATGTATTACAGGTTAAGCATCCATAATCCAAAAATCCAAAATCTGAAATGCTCCAAAATCCAAAGCTTTTTGAGTATTGACAAGATGCCTCAAGTGGAAAATGCCACACCTGACCTCATGTGATGGGTCATAGTTAAGACTAAAAGCCCATTGTGTTTGTTGTTGCTGTTGTTTCACAACTGACATAAATCTTTTAGTGATGCTACTGTGTTGCTTAGTTACCTTGATCACATTACCTTTTCACTGTATCAATGCTATGTCATATTTTTTACTGTTAAGTACTTACGTGTAAATAATTGCAAGAAAATGATTGCTTATTGGTAACATATCAATTTCAGAGTAAGAAATGATGATGATGCCAAACAACCATAGATTGTCCATCCACATGGGTGACTGAGATAATGACACCTTTGCTTTCTCATGGTTCAATCTACCCAAACTTTGCTTTATGAACAAAATTATTAAAAATATTGTATAAAATTATCTTCAGGCTATATGTATAAGGTGTATATGAAGCATATTTATATTTATACTTGGGTTCTATTCCCAAGAGATCTCTAGGTATATGCAAATATTCTAAAATCCAAAAAAATTAAAAAATTAAAACATTTCTAGTCTCAAGTATTTCAGGTTAATGGATTCTCAACCTTTATAATGTTAGAGTATGGAATTTAAATAAAGAAGGAACTGAAGACATTAAGAGTATATGTTACTATAAAAATTTAATAGGTTCAATGGATTATAGGTTCTAATAGGGTCTAAGAACTATTAGAGTCAGGGTGTTAAGATGAAGTGAGGTGAAAAGATAGAAAGTAGAAATTAGAAAGTGATTCTTGAAATAGAGGATGTGGAGGGAATGTGGTTAGTAGTAAAGTCAAGATTTAAGAAAAATCAGAGAAAGTAGCCAAGGTTGGGTGCAGAGCAAGTTCACTGGGAGAGAAAAGGTCAAAGGTCTAAGAAGTCAAGGTTTGGAAGGATCAAAATTGAGGCTATTGAACTCACCCAAAATTATATGACTAGTGTTTGACAAAGCAAGCCATGATCCAAAACAGGGAATGAAAGGAGGTGAACTGGGGGTTTGTAGGTGACTATACGATAAGGGCCAGATAACTAGAGTGTTGGTATGAGCTTCAAAGCTAAAGATTTTCAAAGCAGATGAAAGGACTATGGTCCAAGTAGAGCATGACGAGCAAGAGAACACAGGACTACATCCAAACACCAAATCATGACATACAGCAGAGATAGGAGAACACAACTTCACATCTGAGACCAGGGTCATGAAGTATGGAGAGATATGAAAACAGAACTTCATGGCCAAGCCCAGGATCCTAAAGTGCGAAAGAGACAAGAAAACACAACTCCACATCCAAGCCCAGGATCATGGTGTGCAGGAGAGACAAAACAGCCATCAGAGTGTTGTCGGAGAGAAGCAGTGCCTCCCCCCTGCACCACACAGAGCAACATGAAACTGGACAATTGAGAGAAGGCACAGATCACCCTGATGAGGGATCCTGAGTTCAGGAGGCACAGTGGAAAGATGCCAGGAGCTGAGAGATGGGACGGGAGGTGGATTTCAATTAGGAAATGTTGGAAAGTCAGAGTCCAGGGAAAGAGGGAGAAACAGAGAGTCTTTTGAGTTTCTGGTGGAGTTGTAAGTAGACAGTGTTAGAGGGACTGAAAGGATTCATGTAGATGACCTGCCTCTTATATGGTAGTGGTGAAGCTATGAGTCTTCCAGGAGAGATAAAGGGGACCTAACGGGAAAACACAGAACTCTGGGTCCTGATTTCTCTTCTGCCCATGGTAGTGTGAGACTAGGGAAGGACAGCGACAATGGGAGCTGATTCCTTTCTGTCATCTTTCACTCTGGAAAAGAATATGCTGGATTAGAGAACATCTTCTTAGTTACAAACTTGGTGAAGCTGCCTGGAAACCCATTTACATTTCTTAGTTGATTTTTAAAGGTTAGAGGAAGGAGAAGAGTTAGATGTGCTGGGGGATTTCAAAATCTCTCGGCAATCTGTAGCTATCTGAGTACCTTTAACTCTGCATTGAAGAAGGATATAAGCAGACAATTCACTAAGGAAGGAATATCAAGAGCACATAAACAAAGAGAAAAACAATGTTAACCTCTTTATACTCAAATACATGCAAATTAAGAATACAAGGAGATAACAGTTTTCAATTGTCAAATTAGCAATCATAAAAATAATTATAACATTTAAAGCTGATGGAGTGGGGTCAGAAGAGCAATGCTGAAAGTTCTAGTAAAAACTATTAACACTTTTCCAGAAAATAATTTAGCAAAATGCTTTAAAGTCTTAAATAACACATTTTCTTTTTTTGACCTAGTAATATTACTTCTAGAAATCTAACTCAAGAAATTTATCAGGAGCTCAGAAAAGTTTGTATGTAAAAATGTTTAGTGCTACATAATTTGTAATAGCAAAATTAAAATAATCCTATTTTTAAAACATTTTAAACTTTACGATATATTCTTATGATAAATTGAGACCATTGAAAATCATGCTATCAAAGAGTTTTAAATTAAGAATATACTCATAAAATATTTTGTTAATCATTTGTTATTATAACAAGAAAGCCTATATAACTCAAAATTGGTTCTCAAAGTTGGTGTACCTCAGGATCACTGGAGAATTTATTGCTATCATATGTGACCTGGTCCCACCTTAGAGCTATTGAATCAGAATCTCAAGTTACCTCTATAGTAGAAATCTAGACAATTACAGTAAAAAAAAAAAATACTGATTTTCAAAGGAATACTTGCTAATGTTATAATTAAGAAAAGTATGGTAAATATTATTAAAATGAAAAATTTCTTTCTGGTCTTTGAGGAAAAGACTTTGTCCCCAACTTATTATCAACAGATTACTTAAAATCAGCTCTGTCCTCAGAGCACACTGATGAACTGGAGACTCACTCTAGACAGAGAGACAAATTTAATGAGATTAGCAGGTAACAAAAATAAAACACTATATATCAACACTGTGAAGCATTAAAAACTCCTCCTTAAATCTTATTATATGTCTTAAAAACACAGAACATCAGGCATAATAATAATATGTGGGAAAAGACAGATCTTGGTTGGCCAACACTTTTGGCAACGGGGGAGAATGATGTAAAAGTAGAAAGACACAGAGAAACTGGCTTTCCCTAGCTTCATAAAGCAGGTCAACTACTTTGAACTTTGGGAAGTCAAAACCACTTTCTGCCTAGATGCTGACTATACTCATTTATTTGCATCATTGGAAGAAAATTTAGCAAACTTAAAATGTGGTGTTGATTTCCTGCCTTTAGAATTGTCCAAGTACTACTCTTCATGGTTGACCAACACATGTCCTTGCCAATTTGTTGATCTTTGTCAACTCCACATACATGGTTTGACAGAATCCATTGTAGAATTTATCAGGTTTTTTTTTTTTTTTAAAAAAAGAAAAAACCTTTATTTATCTTAATTAGCAGCTATTAGCTCATATAAACTCCCCATATAAAACATTTGCCAATTCTCTTATTGATCATTATGTTGTTTATTCTAAGACTGACATTCCACACAAGGAAAACAAGCTTCATGTATGGTTTTACTGCTGTTGACCCCAATTAATGATACTATTCATCACCATGTGTAGAAATCAGTTCAAAGAATACAAGGTTATAGTTGTGTTAAAATAAAACTTTAGATAAATTAAATTTAACAGAGTTTAATTGAGCAAAGAACAATTTGCGAATTGAGCAGCCCTCAGAATGAGCAGAGGTGCTGAGGTTCTACAATTAGGGCAGGTAGCAATTAGGAACAGAAGGCAAAAGCAAGGTACAGAAACAGCCTGATTGGCTACAGCCCTGTGTGTGCCTCATCTGAACAGGGTCTGAACAATTGGCTGCCTGTGATTGACTAAAAGCTCTGCTGCTGTGATTGGCTGAGACTCAGATATTTGCTACAAAAGTGTACTCCTCAATTAGACTTTCAGTTAGTTTATGTACTAAGGTAGGTTGCAGTTTGTTATATAAGAACTCAAAGTATGGAGGAATCTTGAGACCAAATTTCATTTGACAGCTATTTATTGACTTTTTCATTTTCTCTGATTCTGTGGACATGAATTAGTTGCCAGGTAAACTGCTGAAGCTCAGCATCATCTCTGGTTACTGAGTTATTATTGTTCATATAATACCTTCATCATAATACTAAAGGAGCTACTTCAGATAACAATGACAATTTTCAGCAATTTAAAATGGAGATGTCTTCTGCACCTCTATTCTTTAACTCTTTCCTTAATACCTTGAAATTATTCTTGGATAAAAATGTATGTGTGCACTTTGTATAAAGAACTAAAAGATGATTCTTTCTGTTATACGCAGATTACATGTATCAGGAAGGATTGACCTTAATAGACAACAGGCAGTTTTGTCAACTATCGACATGAATGGCTGTGAAGCGACTATAACAGAGTCAATTCAATGACTGGTGAATAACCCATGATATTTAAATGACTTGAAATCAATAATCATATTTAGTGAGTTAATTCATTTAGTTAGCTGGATTTATATTGGGTTTTTCAACAAACGTACCTTAGACGGTATGCCAAGAAGTTATGTGGTCCAAGATAAAGGATCATGCAGAGGCTGTTTTTATAAAATTTGGATAGGTCTCCTTTATAAAATGGATTTAAAAACAGATGCAAATGTGAATGTTTACTTGGATGATAAAAAAATCAGAATACATTACAACTCAAAGCAAAAAACCAACAAATGCCAGATTTCACAAGTATATAGAGTCCTTCCTACAGCCTCAGAAGGAGCCCATACATCATTGGCACTGAGACTTAAGCCTCATTAGTTTCATGGCAAATCCAGTTCTGTGTCCCTGGGAGCATTATTAAAAAAAAGTAATGATGATGAGTAGAGTTTGGGTTTGTCTGCTTTAAATATTTTCAGACCTAAATGATAATAGTCACAAGATTTGGAGGCAATGTGCAAGTTATTGATCCTTGACTGCAGCAAATGAAAGCTATGTTTTCCAAAGAATTTTGGCCTTTTTGCCAAGTGTATTTAGCAGAAAGACAGAGTGGGCTTAAGTGCACGGATGTGTCTTTTCCAGATTCTCAATTTTTATAAAAGGATGTCAACTCAAAGCTTACCTTAGCTAGCAGTTATGAGATAAGACTCCACACTTAACTGCTCTCCAGACACTTGTCAGGGAAGTGCATGGCCTTAAACTCACTGTCCTTAAAGCTTATCCAAAGCTAGGTTGGTGGAAACAATGTTTATTGCTCACTCTCTGGAGGAGATGTATTCAATATACTTCTCTGGAAATAGTTTCATCTTTTTTAGTGCAAGAAATAAGTTTCCAGACATAGGGACGCTAATTGAATTGGTGCTATCTGGGGTCATTATTTACAAGTATATAGGGTCAGGCACATTAGCAAGTCACTCAGTCCCTCTTTTCAAATTTTAGTCAAAGACTTCTTTTCCAGATATTTTATTCTTATTTTTATCAGACTCTGTGAACTTCTTCCAGAGTCTAAAGTCTGTGAAATCCTACCTTCTGCATGTGGGACCAGATTAACTTTTATAATTTGCAAAACAATCACAGTTTCATCATGAGAAAACATCAAATACCACTTTTGTATACAAAATAAAATCTAAATTGCCTAAACTGGATTTTGAAGTCGACTTTAACACCTATGTGTGCTTTAATCCTGCTAAACTATGCAACTCTTAGACTTTGTGACAAACATTTGCTTAGAGTTTACCTTCATTCTTCCACTTTATGTTCTTATTTCTCATACCTGTATAGTTATCTCTCAAGGCATAACTAAACTTACACCTTTTTCATGAGTGTGTTTAGTCATACAAAGCAGAACTAATCTATTTCTTTATTGTTCTTCCTTTGTGCATTTGTGTGTATCTACTATGTACTCATTACAGTATCCCTGTGCTTATGTCTGTTTCTTTCTCCTCCATAACACTATGCTTGTATGGATAACTTTGTATACCCCCATGACACCCACAGACTTTCTTATGGGACATCAGCATTAGATGATAGTTATTGCCAAGTGATTTTAGATAAAAACAATTTCCCTCTCTCAAGCTTGACCATTAGAGGCTTTGTGATAGTGACAAAAGTTTAGCATCAATTAAACTAGTGATGAAATTCTAAATCTGCCATTAGTCACAAGCTAGGTGACCCTTATAAAATAAATTAAACTTCCTAAGCCTCAGTTTAGTCATTTATAAAATGGGTAGCATTTTACCTACAGAGATTATTATATGAAATAGAGTACAAGTAAAATAAACAGTGTATGTTTAATTAATGTGAGTGTTATATCACTGCTTCACTCCCTAACTTTTTTGTCCTTGTCGCAAGGATTGTGAAAGTTTCTAGAGCTGAGGATGTTATATAGGTGTCGTATATGCAGCTGCTTGAGTCCTGAGCCCTGGGGAAATGTGTGGGATTGACTTGCCCTTATTCTCCATGTCTAAGTCTAGACTTTCCTTTTCAATACTGATTCCCTCAAAGGAGCCTAAATATGTCTCAAGATAACCGAAAAACAATGTTATGCTGGCAGGCTGTGAATCGAATCCTAGTGGGCAAAAAAAACTGAAGAAAATTTAGCAAAAATAAGATTTGGAAGCTCTCAAGCATTTTATTCTGCCACCATGAGGAGCCTTGTGTGAAATTCCTTAGCTTCACCAATAGGGCTGTGTATCGTTAGTTACTATCATTCCCTTTCTTGGCTTTTAAAAGTTTTATTCCTTTATATAGCTAATGTTTTACCATGTCTTGTGGGTTGAGGACTAGCTGAGGAGTGAGTAATTAGGAAGTGAGTGTCTCAGTGTTGTTTCTCACACTCTGTAAAGGCAAGTGACTATATTATCTTCTACAAAGATAAATTTCATTCACATACATAGAAATAAATAAGTGAGCCAAACTTCTTGGGGATAATTTGCCTGCTGAAAATGAGTGCTCCCAAACAATAGTGTGTGTGTGTGTGTGTGTGTGTGTGTGTGTGTGTGTATACAGATTAAAGATATCTCAAAGTGCCTCATAGTAGTGAATTTGTTCTTACTAGCCCAAGGACTGTTAAGTGAATATAGCAAACTATCTGTGTTTGGTCCTACATATTTCTCTGTCATAGAAAGGCAGCATTTTGTATTTTTATTTTTTATCTTTACAAGGCTGAGAGACTGTGTAAGACCCTAAAATATATCATATGATCTGTTCCTAGTTTTTTTTTTTAATATTAGTAATCTACTCTATTCCCTCACCCACCTAGGAACTGGGTTTCTGTGAAATGATTTATCTGGAAATGGTATGCTTCTGGTGCATATATCAGAAAGTGTCATTCCTGTAAACCAGCTGTCATTCTCAGAGAAACATATCTCATCCAACTCTAGACATCCTATGGTCTAGTAACCTGGCCATTTAGGCCCTTAATATCTAACCATACCATTACTTTCTCTTTCTCTCTCTCTCTCTCTCTCTCTCTCATCTCACATACAACGCGCACACATGCGCATACACACATTCAATAATTCTTCCTTCTCTCCATACTTTAGGTCTTTACCGTTTCAATCTTTACATGTAATAAAGAAAACTACAGAGAAAACTGAGGAGAATCACAACATGTTATGACATGCTCAGACATTTCCTTAAACTAAAAAACTTGTCCTAGGCTTAAAAACAAATATTCGTCTGTATGATATATTTTGAGCTACAATGTTGTATTTGTTTCTGAAAGGAAGTTCAATGCTTAACACTTCTGTTTATTTGAACAGGAGTAGCTCTTCTGAATATATTCTTTCAGTATTTCGATGCTGGACTATGGCCATCACAAAAAAGTCTATTAATAAAATATATTAGAGATGTTCCTGTAAGCTGTTTTGCTGATCCAGTAAATAATTAACACTTATGAAGCCTACATCAAAATTCTCTAGATCCCATCATCCCATCCCTTATAAACCTAAATGTCAAGAATCTACACCTTTCCCTGCATAAACACAGTGACCTCCCCCTTCAGGCCACTGAGACAGTCTCCCAGGGGAGTGACAGAGTCACACACTCACATCAGGTTTGTATGGATAAACCAGGTGAACCCTAAGAAAGAGCAAAGACTTTTCTTTATTTCCAACCCTAGATATAAAATAACCCTTTATGTTGCTTAGCTAATCCTAGCACTGTCTCAACAAAAAAGATATGTTTTTGTCACTTTCACACATAGATAAGGCTTGTATCAAGGTTGTTGGGGAAAGCATTGCAATTTTTCAATTTAAACAACTGCTCATATCAGTGAAGTTTTGGTTAAACAAATTCCCAGTGAAACACAGATAAGGCAAATCTATTGGTATATTAAATGGAAAATTTGTTGCTATATTATGTGAGTCAGTTGGGGGAAAAAAGGAAGAAGAGAACATCTGGGTGTGATTTGATAATTACCCATTAACCAGAGCAATTAATAAATTCTCCAGGCAATTACCTTGACACAAATATTTGCACAAGCCCACAATTACTCTGTTGATGGTCGGTGACAAAGAGACGTCAAACAAAATCCTGCTTCAGGCGTTGGTCAGGGATTCTTGCTCCTACCTAGAGTGTTCCATTTGCTTGTGTTCGGTAGTAGAGATTGGATTTAAGAAACAGGGAGAGACAAAAAAGTGAAAATATTAACAATATGGGAGGAGGAGGGACAGTAATTTGCTTCCCTTCCCCAGCTACAGCTTCAATCAAAATAGTATTCCCCTTATATAATTTTCTGATCACATTTGTTGTATAAGATGTAGTGATTTAATAAAAATCAAAAGCAAAATTAAAAAAGAAAACAAAAACAAATGTTTTAAGAATCAGAAAATTTTAATTTCTGTCTTAATGTTGACCTAATTTGTTCTATATCCTTGATCAAGTCATAAAAATGAGAGGACTGGGATGAGGAAAGATTGTAGGATTACTAAAACTGCTTATGGCTTGGAAATTGCATGTCTAAAGAATGAATATGTCTTTGCCTTCATCCCAAGGTACCTAAAAGTGCTTAATTAATAAACACTTTCAATTAATTAAAAATATATAATTGATAAAGTATGAAATGAACCTCTCTGTGAGACAATTTCACGCATAACACTATCATAACATGCTGAGGACACCATTCCTCAGAAAAAATATTTAGATGCAGTGTCCTGGGCCTTAAAGGAAGTACTATTACCTCATAGCAAAAGACATATATGTATTCATGTTGTTTAGGTCCAAAGATAAGGAAAACTCACTGATTTCCAAACAACCACTTTGATATCAATTTAAAAGGATCCAGCGAATACTCTGGACTCTCTGCTGGACCTGAATGCAAACTTTGATGATGTGTGTGATGATGTCATGAGGAGAATGTGACCTGGACCAAAGTCCTTCATGGGAAACCTGTCCGTAGACTTCTGCTTTGCTCTGGATCTAAGCTGACTCCTATCCAGTTCTTTGCTTCTCTGGGAATCTCTCCAGTTTCATTATTCTTTTTCTTGAAGTATTTTAATGGGAATTATACATATCAGTCCAAATGTGACCTAACTAGCAATTTTTATAAAGATTTTTTTCCAGCTCTATATCTTATACTCTTGGCTGGTTTAAAACTGTATTGGTCTTAGGACAAGGAAGTATATTTAACCAGAGTCATCAAGAGACAGTCCAAAATGATGTCCAAGTTCATTTTCTTTATTAAAATGATAATCAGTTTTAGTTATAAAATGAATGTTCATATCCAGGGATAATATTAGCTAATGTGACATAGCAGTGTTTTTTAAACTGAGAAGTACCATTCATTAGTTGGTCATGCCACATTAAAAACAAAAAAGAAAAGAAGGAAATTGAAAGAGAAAAGGAAAGGAAATAAAATAAATAGAAAAGTAAATATAAACCATGTTATAATATGGCATTGTTTTATGAAACATTTGTTGCACATATGTGCATAAATGCACAAAATATATTGCATATTTACAGGATTACAATGTAAAAGTATATTTCTTACTCTGGGTTATGTCCAAAAAGTTTGGTTGCGACTGTAAAAGAAATAAAAATGATAAGCAAGAAAAATCTTAACTTTAGCAGTTAGCAGAGCATATTCTTTATGTTCGACATGTGCAGGTAGAAAAACAAATGGTTAAAAATAGCTATATCCAACTTTAACAAAATCCATTGATTCATCACAGTGGGAGCACTGTGGGATGGACCACACCAGTGTCTTGTCCCCTGTGTTCTGAACACGTGGCATTGTGCAGCCAGCAGGGTGAAACTGCTGATGGCCCTCTGAGGATGAAAGAGTGAATGCATTCAATTTCACACTTGTAAAATCAACCACAGAAGAAGGCTGTCCAGAGATGTTATCTAGTATCAGACATTATAGTTAAATATTTTCACTGGGTATTTCTCCACCTTTATATTTCCCTTCACCTTTTTTTCCCTAAGAAATAATTGAATTAGAAATAAACAAAACCCACAACAAACTCTAATATGATAATGATACCCCGGCTGGTACATTTGTGTGACTTTTGAAAATGAGTTGGCTGTAGGGACAGACAGTTCACAGATCATTTCCTACAGGGCAGTCAGCAATAACAGAGGTGGAGGGCTGGTCCTAAGGATAGCTTTTGCTGGCTCTTTGTCAATAGTGATTGACAGTTTGCTTCAATGACAATGATGAGAGGACCATTTTCTCCTTCCCATCCCTGCAAAGGCAACAGAGTTTCATGCATTCACATTTTTAAAAGTACTTATCCCAAGGGGATTTTAATGTTGCTGGGGATGAGAGGGAAGAGGTTCTGAAAAAATAGTCCCTGAGAGAATAAACTTGAACCTTTAAGCCCCCTCAAACTATAGAGATAGAGCCTGTTTGAACTTTGAAGAGAATCCCAGAGGTAGAAATGAGGAATATTGCTGCTTTGCCATGTGACCCTATTTGAATAATTTAATCCCAATTAACTTTTTCTATAATGCCTGATAGAATGAGAATTTTGGTAAAATAACTTCAGCCTAATAAGCATTACTTTACAGTTAATTACTTGAAGGGCACTGGGCAAAGTACCAGAGGTATAAAAAAGAATGCCAGCCTTATAGTGTTGTGAACTGAACATGAAGACAACGTACCTTAATAGAAGGTATTACAGGGTACACTGGAGCACTAAGACATGCTGACCTAGACTGCAAGGACCTATGCAAACCAAGGGGTTATATTTGACTCCTGCTTTACCCACCTCATGCTGACAATGCCCACATCTCATTGTTGCTTTTAATAGATGGGCACTTTTCATTCCCACAGTCACCAAAGCCATCGAGGCCATCATCACCTTTTTCATGTATTCCAGCAGCAACCTCTAATTGTTCTTCTTTTTAATTCTTTGAACAGACCATGTATTTTGACTCCAGTTAGTCCATTAAGTTTTTTTTTTTTTTTTAATTCTGAACTATCTTATCTTGACTAGCTTCTGCTGTTCCTTTAGTCTCAGTTTAAATATCCTTTTCTAGAGGAAACAAGCTTTGACCTGAGAGCTAACTAGATCTTGTGGACTGTGTTCTCAGAGCAAGAGTATTTCATACCCCCACTTTAGCACTCACTGTTCTTAAATTGTATTTTCTAGTTTATTGTCTTTCTTCCTTGTTACATTACAAATCATGTTCAATACCATATCTCCCTAAATTAGCAAAGTACCAGGTACTTATTAAACATTAAATGTGTATCTACCTGTGTTTAAAATGGTTTCAGAAAGGGGAAGTGGGTGGGAAGAATAGATATCAAGGTATTTGGGGCAGAGAGGACAGCATAGAAAATACTCAAATCAGGAAAAAAATATTCTAGCATGCTGTCATAGAGAGGGCACTGAATCCTGTTCCAGATCCACAGCTTATCAACTGCTCCTCCTTGAGCAAGTTAAATTAAATTTAAGAATGGAATAAAAACAACCTCTCCAGTGACTCTGCATGTACATGATTGCTCCTGATGTTATACCCACTTTCTTATAAGCTGTGTAAGGGGGGGAATTATAAAGAAGAAGGCAATAAACAAAAGGAAGACATCAAACCATAATTCTATTTCCTCTTTTTTCCCTCCATTTCCTTTGTAATTTTTAAAAACATTACATAAATTTATGGAGTACAAATGCAATTTGTTATATGCATGGATGTGTAGTGATAAAGTCAGGGCTTTTAGGGTATCCATCACTCAAATAATGCACATTGTGTCCACTAAGAAATTTCTCACTTTCTCATTTTAATAAGATAAAGCAATACTTAAGCACCTCTAGGTTTCTTCAGCAATGCCATTCTGTAATTTTATTCTTAAAAATTACTCTCTGGTTGTCTTTGTTATATCTTGCAATTTCCTTTCTGAGAAAACTTAAGTCTACTACAGAAGAGGCCTGGTTCACACAGGAAACTTTGGAAGATGCCTCCAATCTTTTCCTAGACTTCCTCACTGCTTCATTCTTAAAAACTAAGGTACTGGTTGACTTTATAGAGCACAGGCCTGGAATCTAGGAGCTATGCCCAGAACTCACATTCTTGTATATATTAGGCTCAAAAATGAATGTTTTCTGTTGCTACTATGGCAAGATGTCCAGTTCAGAGCAACACTTCCTCCCTCATGAAGATTCTTTGAGGATGGCATGCCAGGATTCCCCAAAGCAGAACCTAGTATCTGCATTATTGGGGTTAGCTGAATATACTGAAAATTGATTTTTACCTAAACTATATTTCTAGTATAATTTTACCTGTTTTTTTTTAAATAAAGTGAGCTGAGATGAGATGGTGTGGTTGCAATAAGTGCCACTGGATTGTTGAGTCAATAGCTCTGTGAAGTTCCCCATCAATGGAAAGTGAGGGGAGCTGGGAGGGACAGTGTCTGCCCATTGGGGAGAAGTATTTTATGATGGAAATTGCCACTGACTGGTGATAATAAAAAAACAGACTGAATTTTAATTGGTTTTATAATTGTTTTGAATTTATCTTTAGAAAGTGTACTACCCATTTGTTGCCTGCACCTAGGGGACCATTTCTAGGCTTGTGTTCTTGTTTTTTTGCCATGCCATAACCAGCTAAACAACCTTCAGCACACTAATGTCTATCTGAGTCTGTTTTTCCATTTACAAAGTTAGAAACTTGCATGTTTAATACTCTTTGGTTTGGAAAGCTAAGTACACTTATGTTAAGCTGGAAACCTTGACATCAACCAAATTTCTGTAATAAGGGCAACTATGTTCTCTAAACCTGCCATCATTCTTTTTTACCTCTGAGATCTGTACATTATAACATTTTAGTATTAAACATTTGCTGAAAATGTTACATAATAAAAAACCCATACTGTTTTCCTTGTAATCATCTACCAATTCTTCAGATTTTCAAAGGGAGGCTATTTTCAAATCAGGTAATTCTGCTACCCAGGAAAATTCTTTCTTGGCTTTCAGTAAACTGTGAACTTCTGAAGCTTGCAAGATTCGTTCTGTGCTTAGGAGGTGAGAAATATCTTTCCAAAACTGGGTTAAATTGAGTAACGTGGATAAATATGTATATAATATTTTAATAAAAGAGTAAATGTTGTTTCCCTTCATTACATCTCCCATTCATGTTGCCCTGAATTTATAGTACAGAGGAAGTTGTTAAATTGCATTTAATAATAGAACAGGGCATTTAATGTATATTAATTAAATATCAGCAGATGGTAAAGGGAGTCCTTGCTGGGGATGAATAAGGAAAGAGAGAGAGCTCTAACTGCCAGGTAATTAAGCTAAACCTGCAGAAACAATGGAGGCATGATTACTTTTTTATTAACACATTATACTTGCATGTGAGGTGGAAGAATTTAATTACTTTGTAACTTCTATTATGTTAATCCAAGTTGCTCTCACATTGAGTTGGTCTCTGTTCCCAGTAAACACAAGAGAACTGCCTGAGTCACACTGTCTTTGAGCATTTTGGTTGTCTTGTTGTGCATGTGGAGAGACGGTCCCAATGGTATCTTCATGCCCGGATGTGCCTCAGTGCCATAAGGTGGCCGCTGTATCACTTCTTTTCTTCTGTCAACTATTTAGAATAGGTAACTCCCAAACATCAGAGAAGAGTAGAAACAAGGGTGGGGGGATAAAATTATTATTATTTATTTGCTGTGGCATGTCTTAAATACATCACATTTAATAATCAGACCTCACCAAGTTAGAGAAAAAGCTAGGAAAAGAGAAAGCTAATCAGTTTCTGCCTTGAGGTTGGTAAGCAAGTCAGTAGCCCTGAGTGCAGATTTATGTGTTAAACCTCAGTGATTGTTTGCTGGTCCTTGAGATATATTTTCAAATTTCCTAATAATGAGATAATTTATAGTTTTCTTTTCTGGTGGTGTGGACCTAGCCTCCACCAATGTTTGTGTGGAATTCCCAGCAAGTTGATGATCCTGGTAAAACTAAAGAATGAAAGATCTTTATGACATTACCCTGAAAAGGGTTCTTGATTAACGCAACATTTTGTTATTGATTTAGACCCTCCCCACTCTGGTTATAGGCATCTAAAAATTCATTCTTGAAAGGTAGTGTGTGAGTAGCCACATGTTTGGTGGTTCTTAGCATGATGAATGTGCATGAGAATTTATGAAACAATGCCAATATTTGGTGATTATTTGCTTCCAGGGAGAAGCAGATAGTATTTAATCAGCCCCAATTTCCTAGCTAGGAAGATAAAACTATTGGCAAACAAATAGCCAAACCATAAAGGTAAGCATTACTAATCACCACTCAAAAGCCAACCTCACCACATTTTCCTCTATGTTATTGCAGGACTTGATATCTGACTGGTTTTCTGTCCTTTCTCCCTCTTCTCATAGTTAGGGCCATATATTCTTACACCAGATGCCACCCAGTGTGAGTGCTAGATTCAAAATCATCATCTTCTACTCTAATTTCTTTAACTGGATCTCCATTTTCTGGGCTCCCAAACTGCTAACTTGTCCAGTACTCAAACATATTTAGAATGTAGATAATGGAAGGAATGTAGCCAAGATTGCATACTCCTAAATAATGGGGCTGAATTCACCTCCAGAGCTTTGACTTTTGCACATGGGCTGCTAGTTAGAAAGCTCTGATGACGTAGGGATCGACCATGTCTCTTAGGTTCAGAACTTTATGACTTTCATTTGTCTCCATCTTTGAAATTTACGCTAGAAACACATCTCTTGAAATTGTAGATCACATTTCAGGGACCAAAGCACACTAAAAAAACCAAACATCCTTTTTTTTTGATGCCATAGTAAAAAAAAAACAAAAAAAAACCAAGCACTTCATAGAACTTGCTGAACCACTGACTATGAAGCCTCATCCAAGTTACTTAACGTCTCTGTTTATTTATATTAAAAGTAGAGTGATAATTCTGGTTAGATGCTGTAAGGATTGAGGAAACAAATGCACATACTCTTCACATAGTCAAGGGCAGAGACTACAGTACGAGGCTGCAGGTCTTAAAACTTAGCTTAATCACTAATTAGTTGCATGACCTCAGAAAATTTATTTGGTGCCTTAGTTTTCTCATCTGTAAATGCTGATAATAATATCTCCCTTACATGGTTGTTGTGAGGATTAAAATAATTATTATATGTAAAGTACTTATTACACTGACACAAAGAGAGTGCCACATATTGTTTGCTGTTATTATTGCAATGCCTTGAACATAGTAATCACAGGAATAATTACGTAGAAAAGCCAGAATAATGGTGACTGTGTAGTTAGGTGTTGAGTAACTGGTAGTTAGCTAGCCCTTTGCCTTTTTAAACATCAGTAGATAAATTCCAGCGATCACTAGGGTTGAGAGGAGGGTTGAAAATGATTATAAAATCATTACAAACTCCACAAAACATGAGTAAAAACAAAAGAAATCTCTTAGGATCCAAAGGATTTTTGTGTCTGAGATTTGTGTTCCTAAATAATGTGATTTGAGGCGAGTCTGTTTTCATTCTAATCTTCTTGTACAATCCTAAGAAATTTTGGATTCAAGATTGTTTTAAATTACTAGGGCCTCAAGTTAATAGACATTTTTTCCTGAGTAAATATCAACCAGATCCAGGTAAGGAAACTTCCTGGCATAAGTGTGGGAGAACTGAGGTAGCCTTCAACCACATCCTAGGTCAGATGTGGTAGGGAGCTAGAAGATTGATATTGGTCCTGAACACATTACAATACCTTTCCCACTTGACATTGAAGGAAGAGAGTGGGTCAGATGTGTGTATTATCATTGATCTAAGAATAATTCCTTTTATTTCATTATCGGAAAGGTCATTTAATATGTTAGTGGCTTCCTGAAGGGCAATAACATTTTTTTAAAATCCCATTTCAAATTTACAAATTGCTTTCAAACTTATCTACTGTGCTCCTTTTATTTCTTTGGGTAAAGACACTGAGACTCAGGAAGCTTGATGTACCCTATTACTTGTCACAACATTTAATTTGTATTTCTTCATCCAGAACTCCAGTGTTCTTCCAATGCTCTTGCCTAAAACCACTGGATTCAACTGTGTTGAATGTGCTAAACCAAGCCTGGATGCAGAAGGAGTGGACATGGTCTCTGGTGAACCAAGCGTCAAATTTTTATGAGAGCATTTCTTACTCTCAGCTTTTAATAAACAAATAAATCCATGTGTTAAGAGACCCTGACAAGCTCATTAGGTTTACAACACCTGTGTGTGTTGCCAGAAGTCCCAAAAATAAAGCTTATGGTTGTTCCCTCCTTTTGATGACCAAGCCTAAGTATCTCATGAGACACTTGGACCCCTTCTTCTTTGAATCTATTGCTTCTTCCCTTGCTTCTGCAATGAGATTTGCAACTAGAGCTGCTTCATTCAAACATAGGGTTTGAAACAGAAATTAGTGTATCTAAATGTGCCCATTACAGTTCTAAATAGAACCTCTTTCTAAAAATAAACTTAAGAAATCAGCCCTCAACTATTAAATTATAAGACAATTAATAATTCATTCTTATTAATACAGATAATTCCTCTGGCCCATTTAAAATGCATATGGCGGTGCAGCAGAGGCCAAGTCAACATAAATTTATTCCCTCAAGTTAATATTACTTTTTTATAAAAAGAAACTAGATGTATGTAGGCAACCTGATACAACATGGAGGGAAAAGAAAAACAATGTTTCAGACTAAAAAAAAATTGACAAATCCCAATGATAAATAAATCTGTCATGGCCTTCAAAAATTGAAAGAATACAGGAAAGCATCCATCCATAAATATGATGTAACCTGATATTTCTGGTATTTTCTTCCTGTGGCAAAGGAACATCTGATATTTCTAAAGTCTGAGATCACCTGGGCAGTAAAATCTCCTGCCCTACACTGTAATTAAGGAAAGTGTGATAACCTTAAGGAGAGTAGACCCAAGCACAATTTTTGGCAAAAACCTTGCAATTTCAAGCATGGTGGTTCTTGGGCTGCAAATAAATCCCCAGATATACAGTCTTACAAAGTAAAATTTCCAAAGTGGTATAAAATAAGCATATTTCTTTTCTTTCTTTCTTTCTTTCTTTTTTTTTTTTTTTTTGTTAAGTGAGAGAGCAGGATTTATTGAGAGGACAGAAAGACTCCCACAGTGGAATGAGACCAGAGAAGGTTGCCCAGAATAAGCATATTTCTGTGCTTGCAAAGGACATAGTAAGCAGGTCAGATTACAGCATGTGGATGTGAACCACACTGACTCAGATTTGAACTGGACTTCATACGACTGAACTAGTCTCAGCTTTTTCCCATTCCTGAGGATCAGAAAACGTGCTGTAAGCTCTGGATGCTTCTATTCTGTGCAAGCAAGACAAAATTTCCCTGTTTTTCTAGGTAAGGTAATGCCCAAAGCAGTGTAGGTAATGTGCCTCCATCCATTTAAAACACCGTGCATTTCCATACATTTGAATTTCCATTCATTTCCTTTATTCTCTTCAGGAAATGGAATACAACTTCCCTACAAGGATTGGTGCAGAGAGAAATTTTATGACTGCTGTAGTAAAAAATGAAAGAGAATAAGAATAGTACAATTAGAATATTTGAACTTTTAAATACAGGCATACCTTGTAGATATAAGGATTCAGTTACAGATAACCACAATAAAGCGAATACCACAATAAAATGAGTCGCACAATTTTTTCTGGTTTCCCAGTGCATGAAAAAGTTATGTTTACATTATACTATAGTCTATTAAAAGTGCAATAGCATTATGTCTATAAAAAGGTACATACTTTAATTTAAAATACTTTATTTATTTATTTATTTTTGAGTTGGAACCTCACTCTGTCACCCAGACTGGAGTGCAGTGGCTGCTCCCGGCCACCGCAGCCTCGACCTGCTGGACTCCAGCGATCCTTCTGCCTCAGCCTTCCAAGTAGCTGGAACTATAGGCACGCGTTAACACGCCTGGCTGATTTTTTGATTTATTGTAGAGATGAGGTCTCACCAAGTTGCCCAGGTGGGTCTCGAACCCGCGGGCTCAGGCAATCCACTCACCTCAGCCTCCCAAGGTGCGGGATTACAGGTTGAGCCACCGAACCCGGCTCTAAAATACTTTGTTTTTAAAAAATGCTGACAATCATCTGAACCTTCAGTGAGTCACAATCTTTCTGTTGGTGGAGGGTCTCACCTTGATGTTGGTTCATGACTGATCAGGACGGTGGTTACTGAAGATTAGGAAGCTACGGCAATTTCTTCAAATAAGACTACAATAAAAATTAATATTTTTACAAAAGATTTCTCTGTAGTATGTGATGTTGTTTGATAGCATATTATGCAACTTTAAAAAAAAATTGTAGTCAATTCTCTTAAACCTTACACTACTTTATCTTTGAAGTTTGTCATATTCTCTTTTTTTTTGTCCTTTCAACAGTATTCATAGCCTCTTTACCAGGAGTCGATTCCATCTCTAGAAACCACTTTCTTTTCTTTGCTCATCCTTAAGAAGCAGCTCCTCGTCCCTTCAAATTTTATCATGAGATGACAGGAATTCAGTTACACCTCTAGGCTTCACTTCTAATTCTAGTTCTCTTGCCATTTTCACCATATCTGCAGTTACTTCCTCCACTGATGTCTTGAGCATCTCAGTTTTCCATGAGAATTGGAATCAGTTTCTTCCAAATTCCTGTAAAGTTTGAAATCTTAATCTCCTCCCATAAATTACTATGGTTCTTAAGGGCATTTAGAATAGTGAATCCTTTCTAGAAGTTTTTCAATTTACTTTGCCCAGATCCATCAGAGAAATTGCTATCTGTGGCAACAATAGCCTTACAAAATGTATTTCTTAAATAATAAGCCATGAACCCTGAATATTTTCATAATACTGTAAGAAAGGTATTGGCAGTAGTGGAAAACTGCCAGGGTAGGGACACACAACATCAATAAGCATACCTGATCTCAAACCAGGTGAAGTGGGACCAAAGGAACACTCACACTTTACATGTACAACGACCACTTGTATACCTAATCCTGAATTGTATTCCACATCTCTAAAAATAATAATAATAACAACAACAATGATAAGTCATGAAAGTTGTTTCTTGCTCCATGGGATGCAGAGTGGATATTTTGTTAGCAGGCATACACACAACATTAATCTTTCCTTGTACCTCTCCATCAAAGCTTTTGGGTGACTAGGTACATTGTCAATAAGCAGTAATATATTTTGAAAGATTTTTTTTTTTTCTGAACTGTAGGTCTCAACAGTAGACTTGAAATCTTTATTTATTTATTTATTTTTGAGTTGGAGTCCCACTCTGTCGCCCAGACTGGAGTGCAGTGGCAGTTGCTGGCCACCACAGTCTCGACCTGCTGGGCTCCGGTGATCCTTCCGCCTCAGCCTTCCAAGTAGCTGGAACTACAGGTGTACACTACCACGCCCGGCTAATTTTTGATTTATTGTAGAGATAAGGTCTCACCAAGTTGCCCAGGTGGGTCTCAATCCTGCGGGCTCAGGCAATCCACTCACCTCAGCCTCCCAAAGGTGCGGGATTACAGGCTGAGCCACCAAGCCCGGCTGACTTGAAATATTTAGTAAACCATTGTAAAGTAAACAGATGTTCTGTTACCTAAGTTTTGCTGTTCCATTTATCAAGCATAGATAAAGTTTAGCATAATTATTAAGAGCCCAGGGATTTTCAGAATTGTAAATGAGCATTAGTATCTTAGAGTCACTAGCTGCATTAGTCCTTAGCAGGAAAGTTAGCCTGCCTTTTGAAGCTTCGAAGCCAGGCATTGACTTCTCCTCTGTAGCTAGGAAAGTCCTAGATGGCTTCTTCTTCCAATAGAAGACTGATTCATTTACACTGAAAATATATTGTTTAGTGTAGCCATCTTCATCAATGATCTTAGCTAGATCTTCTGGACAACTTGCTTCAGTTTCTATATCTGTACTTGGTGTCTTCACCTTGCATTTTTATGTTACGGATATAACGTCTTTCCTTAAACCTCATAAACCAACCTCTGCTACCTACTTTCTTTCAAAAACTATTCTTGCATTCACAACCTAGTTAACAGTTTGGCAAAAGTGGCCTACCTTTTGGCCTGTTTTGTTTTTTGACATGCATTTCTCACTAAGCTTAATCATTACTAGCCTTTGATTAAAGAGATGTTACTTGATTCATCCTTTCACTTGAACACTTACAGGGCATTGTTGAGTTATTAATTGGCCTAATTTCAATATTACTGTGTCTCAGGGAATAAGGAGACCTGAGGAGAGGAAGAGAGATGGGGGAATAGCAAATGGGGCAGTCAGAAGATATACAATGTTTTGTGATTACCTTCACAGTCTCATATGGGCATGATTTGTGGCACCCCAAAACTAATAGCATCAAAGGTTACTGTTTATAGATCACCATAAAGAATATAATAATAAGAGAATGTTTGAAATGGTGATAATTATCAAAATGCAACACAGAGACACAAAGTGAACACATGCCATTGGAAAAATGGTGCCCATTGCTGAATGTAGGGTGTCACAAAACTTCAATTTGTAAAAAAGCACAAGTGAAATACAATAAAATGGGGTATTCATATAATGTACAGATAACTGCAATTTCAGTGTGGCAGAGTTAAGGACTTTCTTTTAAATTAATAGTAAGATTAATTTTGTCTTTTATATTATTCTCTAGGAAAAATTTATCTGTGTGTAATAAAAGCTATCAAGTGGTCTTCATGATTTTAAAAGAGAAATTAGGACAAAAAATTAGCCATAGTCAATTAGCTAATTACAAAGTCATAGTTACTGTATTAATGCACTTAGTATTAATAATACTAAGTAATATTAATACTATTAATAATATTAAGATTTCTTGAGCACTTAACCAAATGTCAAGTACTATGCTAAGAGCTTTACATGTAATGTTCATTTAATCCTTAAGCAAACTTAAGATACGGATACTATCTCCGTTTTACAGACAAAGAATCTAAGATTTAGAAAATGCTAGTTTTCTCAAGATCACACAATTAACATTTGAATGAACCTGGGTTCAAACCTAGGTACTTCTTGTCCAAAAGTCCATGTTATTAGTCTCTAGTTTAATAAGCGAGGATCAGTTATATGACTAAGGAAAATATTCTTTTTTCTCATTGAAATAATTTCAAATTAAATACAAAAGATTTTCTAGAGTATACTATTCTTTATATAAGAAAAATAGCAATCTAAGAAAGTATACAAGTATCTGCTCATTTGTACAAAATAAATGGAGAGAAGGGTAAATCAGAAACTAAAATTGGCTACCTAACAGGATTGGGTGGGAAAGAATGGAAGTATGGTAACAAGGTAGAAGGACTGAGGAGGGAGTGACACTTCTTGAAATATATCTTTGTGTTTATCTGTGGAAAAGCTGTACATACTCCATGAATAAATAAACAATTAAAACCAACCAGGATATTGTGGGAAGCCCAAACAGAATTCAAACTGTAACAGATGACCTTGACTTCACCATGCTTGAATAACTTGGGTAAAGTAATCACATTGAGGGGAATGGGAAAAAAAACAACTGACCTGAATGATTTTGGAAATGCACGACTTTGATTATGTGCTGTAAGGTCAGCAATAAAAAAGAACTGTAGTCAACACATTTGGTTTTCACAGAGGTATGGCTAGTAATTCTGAAACAGATAGATAGACAGATAGATAGATAGATAGATAGATAGATAGATAGATAGTAGATAATGAGAATCTGGCATTATGGTGTGAATATTTCTGACTCCCCAAATTCATTTGTTGAGATTCGAACCCTCTCGGGGTTGGTACTAAGAGGTGGGAATTTATGAAAGGTGGTTAGGCTGTGCCTTCATGAATGGGATTAGTGCCCTCATAAAAGAGACCCTAGAGAGCTGCCTTGCCTCTTCCACCATGTGAGAACACAGTGAAAAGTCACCATCTGTGAGAAAGTGGGCCCTCGCCAGACACAATATCTGCCAGTACATTGACATTGGATTTCCAGCCTCCAGGACTATGGAAAATAAATTTCTGTTTTTCATAAGATACTTAGTTTGTGGTATTCTGTTATAAGAGTGGAATGAGACTCAGGTTTCTAACTGTTGGAAAAAGTAGCTACAGATAAGAAAATGGACAAGACTATATCTATATATATATGTGAACAGACATATATTCTCCTATTTCCGACTAAAGAGAAGACCTAGAAGCAAGAAAACTCAGTAGCAATAATCACATCTAATGTCTAGATCTTTGTTTCTAAACACTATTCTCAGTAAAAGGATGTATTTTTCCTTGGAGAAATGATGAATTACAGGTTGGGATAGGAGAAGTACAAAGTGATTCTGGAATAATTTATGATAAGAAGAAGAAATAAACACTTAAAACATATGGAGACATGCTGAAAGAACATAGGAGTCAACTGAAGGAGCTCTTAATGACCTTATCTGTGACAAAATAAACACTAAGACAATAGACAGTGGAGTATAACCCAGAGAAGAAGATAAATATCCATGAGACCATTCTAATATAAATAAATAAATAAATAGATAAATAAATAAACAAATGAGAGAGACGAGAAAGCCTCTTTTTACAAAATTCCAATTATAATTTTAATGTAGAAGGAATGATGGAAATGGAAAATTATTCCCAGGCCAACACTGCAGTAATAATAGTTGCAAATAAGATCTACAGATCAAAGTTAAAATTAGTGTACAAGTATATAATTTTAAAAAGGACCTTTGCATAATCAAAAATTATAGTCCCATAATATATTTATAAATTTCAAAAGGAAAATAGTAACTACAAAGTGACGCTATTGGGCCGACACCACCTTAACAAAGTGATCACAGTTCACATGACCAATGCTAAGACATACAACACCATGTGTTTCCCATTATGATGCACTGAGAAGGGTGCAATGTCACTTCTGTGGGATTCTTGCCAAAAATAAATAACTTCATTCTAATACTGAAAAACAAACCCAAATTGAAAAATGTACAAAATAACTGACCAGTATTCTTCAAGTATGTCAAGTACATAAGAGATAAGTAAAAACGGAAATTGTCCCAAATTGAAGAAAAAGGATACATTTAAATACAATATGAGATCTTGTATTGGATCCAGTACTGCCAACTGAAAATTAGTTGTAAAACTGATAACACTAGAATAAAGTTTACAGATTATTCAATAGTATCATATCAGTGTTAATTTTCTGGTTTCTGTACTTTTGCTATGGTTTTGTATAATGTTAACATCAGGGGAAGCTAGGTGAGAGGAATACGAGAGTTTTGTGTCCCATTTTTGCAGTTTTTCGGTAAGTCTAGTATTTTTTTTTTTTTGAGTCGGAGTCTCACTCTGTCGCCCAGACTGGAGTACAGTGGCCGCTCCCGGCCGCCACCGCAGCCTCAACCTGCTGGGTTCCGGCGATCCTTCCGCCTCAGCCTTCCAAGTAGCTGAAACTACAGGCACGTGCTACCACGCCCGGCTAATTTTTTGATTTATTGT
>CAUYQG010202774.1:0-25509 GCA_963574415.1 Tarsius wallacei | reverse complement strand
AATTGCCAGAGTCCGCGGGTTCGAGTCCCGCCCGGGCAACTTGGCGAGACCTCGTCTCTACAATAAATCAAAACTTAGCCGGGCGTGGTAGCGCGCGTGTAGTTCCGGCTACTTGGAAGGCTGAGGCGGAAGGATCGCCGGAGCCCAGCAGGTCGAGGCTGCGGTGGCCGGGAGCGGCCATTGCACTCCAGTCTGGGCGACAGAGTGAGACTCCAACTCAAAAAAAAAAAAAGAAATATAAATTCTCAAGTCACAGCCCAGACGGATTATCAGAAACTCTTAGGTTGGGTCCCAGTATTGTGTTTAACAAGCCCCTCAGGTACTTAAGATGATAAGTTTCAGAACTACTTTCTAATGCTAAGAAAGTAAATCTGAGACTCACACAGAAAAGCCAACTTTTCCAGCGTTGGCCAAAGTAAAGGAGGGTTTTGCTGGTAAGAGGACAGCAAAAGCAGGGAATCTTAGAACTGTGCCATGTTCTATCTCTGTGCCAAATTAACTGAGGAAAAATGTTTTTTTTGTGTGTGTGTTGGAGTCTCACTCTGTCGCCCAGACCTGCTGGGCTCCGGCGATCCTTCCGCCTCAGCCTTCCAAGTAGCCGGAACTACAGGCGCGCGCTACCACACCCGGCTGATTTTTGATTTATTGTAGAGATGAGGTCTCGCCAAGTTGCCCAAGTTGCTCGAACCCATGGGCTCAGGCAATCCACTCACCTCAGCCTCCCAAAGGCGCGGGATTACAGGCTGAGCCTCCGAGCCCGACTGGAAAAATGTTTTAAACCTGTAAACCTCATCTTTATAATCTGTAATACCCGAGTCCTTTACATTGCAGTAAACCTTTCTGTGTCCTTGAAATGATTCTATACTGCAATAGAGTATAAGTACGTAGAGTACAAAAGGAGTAAAGTTGGGGAAGGGGGAAGACAGTGAATCCCAGATGTTTGGTCCTAGAGGGAAAATTCCTGTCCTCCCTCCAGCCCTGCCCCCTCTCTTCTGCTAGACAGTAATAGCAGAAAGTTATTCAAGACAAATGGCCACACACCCTAACTACTCCATGTTCACACACTTCCCACCACCAAGTCTCCCATGGCTATCCCACAACCTTTTTGAAGTAGCTTTCTGGACCTAGGCCCATGGGGCAGCTTGGAGGAAAAGTTGGGAGGGACGAGGGACTTTCTCATTCTTGTGGCTTCTTAGTGTAGCTGCCCGGGGTGTCACCTGCAGAGCACGGACAGAGAAAAAGCAAGAGTTCTGAATCTAGCCTCTAAGCTGAGTGCCTGGATGTAGCAAAGATCCCCAGGCCCGAGGTGGTTTAACAAGAAGGGCTGGGCCTAACAGTCTCCCTTTTGGGAGGCCGGTACAGATTCCGATGCAGACAGGGTTATCGAAGCGAGATGAGAACATCCACTGCTCAGAAAAATGAAAAACTGAGCCGACACCTTTCTGAGAGAACACTGCATATCCATGACATACAAACGAACAAACTTTCAGTCAAGACAGAAAAGCAGCAGGTACACTCCTGCTGAGGGTAACGGTGGTGTTGAGAAGAGGTGCCAAAACTGGCTGTTGAGGCGTGAGGGGAGGAAAGTTTTAAGTGGAGACAGCAGCTACTGGCTTGAGGGGAAGCTCGGGGGCTGTCACAGGGTCAGCTGAGAAGCGTCAGGACAGATGGTCTCCAAGGCCTGGTATGATCACAGGTGATAAAATCACGGGCGAGTATATCTGCGTGTGTTGGGGGCGGTCGGTAGTGGAAGGAGATGGGGCTCTCAGGACAGAGAGCCTGCGGGGAGGATTCCTGAGCAATCTCAGAGACCGGGTGAGGAAAGGTTGCGGGAAATAAAGGAGCCTCGACCACTTCTCTAACCCTCAGTTCCGGGGGCCGATTGGCGCGGAATCAATAGGAGGTACGAGGTACCGACTAATTGCGTTTCTGCAGGCCCCAAGAGGGGCGGAGGGCGGTGGCTAGAAAGAGAAGGAAGCCCGGAGCGCCATCCGCATCCCCGTAGGTTCTGGCTTGGCCACCAGCAAACACCGAGGCCACACGTCTCAGCCCCCTCAAGACTCCGCCGCCACCCCTTCCCCAGGACAGAGCGATTTCCCCAGGCTCTCGGGGGCGGGGTCTCCGGTCCCTCCCCCTCCTCCCCGCCCTGCCCGGCTCTGTCCGAACCGATCCGGCCCGGCCCGGCCCAGCCCCCCAGCACTCACGGTTCCGACAGCTCCGGCGGCTCCTCCCCTGCCCCAGCTTCTCCCCCACCCACTCCCGGCCGAAACAGCACCGCCGGATCCGAGCCGCGCTGGGCCTAGCGGATCGGAACACGTGGGGGCCTTTTTTGCGCCCGGAACCGGAAGCGGTCGCTGGCCCCGCCTCCTCGCCGCGCTGGAGCCTTTCTAGGCTGTGGGAGGTTTAGTCCTCTCCATCGGCCCTACGAGGTTTGCGGTTCTGTGTTCGCTGAGAACCCGATGCGCAGTAGCCTTGGACGTGACCGCTTCCGTCCGCCCACCACCCTTTCCTGCAGCCTATAGGTTAACACCTGGCCCTCAGTTTACGCGCATACCTTCTGCAGGGGTTTTCTTTTCTTCTTCTTTTTGCTCTTTTGTGTGTTTGTATTGATTTGGATACTACTTCGTGTTTTTTCTTGCTTTTTAAATTTTACTTGCATCGTCCGTTGAAGCATAGCGGAAAGAGCCGCCTTGCATTTGAATGCTGGCTCTTGCGTTCACCATCAGCAGCAGGGCCTTGGGCGATTCTCTCCACCTCTCTGAACCGCAGTGTGCATCTTGTAAAATGGGCATAATAATACCGTTGCTTTGAGGACTAAGTAATATATTTTATATGAACAGGAACTTACTGGAAGCTCAAAAAGAGTAATATATTTTATATGAACAGGAACATACTAGAAGCTCAAAAAGAGAACAGTTATGGTATCATTGTTCTCTTTTTTTTTGTTTTTTTTTGGAGTTGGAGTCTCACTGTGTCGCCCAGACTGGAGTGCAGTGGCCGCTTCCGGCCGCCGCAGCCTTGACCTGCGGGGCTCCGCGATCCTTCCCGCCTTAGCCTTACAAGTAGTTGCAACTACAGGCGCGCGCTACCACGCCCGGCTAATTTTTGATTTATTGTAGAGATGAGGTCTCGCCAAGTTGCCCAAGTGGGTCTCGAACCCGTCGACTCAGGCTCTTTTTTCTATCAAGTGTTTCTTCGTATTTCTTTACATTCAGACTTTCCCTGATCTTATTTGTTCATTTTTATCGGTTTGGTGACATTTCTGCCCATGCTTGACATTTTCCTTTGCTTTCTGTCCCTTTTTACCCTGTAAATCACCACCGTCCTCATGCCATGTGCCACTTCATTTTCATGGGACACATTGCTGGGATCAGTTTACTGTGTAATACCTTTAAACCAAAGGTATGAATTGCTTTTGGTGGAGGGAGAGTGTATAGTCAAAAACAACGAGTAGAATATATATAAACATATAAAAAGATTAATTATGCAAAATTGGCTCACATGATTATAGAAGCTAATTAAATCCCATAATCTCTGCAAGTTGGAGAACAAGGAGGGTTAGTGGTGTAACTCGATTTGAGGCTGAAGTCCTAAGAAATGGAAAGGGTTTGAGTTAGAGTGCTGGTATAAGTCCTGGAATCTGAAGGACAGAGGACCAGGAGCTCTAATGTCAGAAGGCAGGAGGAGACGATGTCCCAGCACAAGAAGAGAGAGAGTAAATTTGTTCTTCTGCCTTTGTATTCTATTTGGGCCCTCAGTGGATTGGATGATGTCTGCCCAAATTGGTGAGAGAGCTTTACTCACTCTACTGATTCAAATGCCAGCCTCTTCCAGAAACACCCTCACAGACAAACCCAGAAATAATGTTTTCACAGACATATCTAGAAATAATGCCTTACCAGTTAGTTGAACATCCCTTAGCCTAGTCATGTTAACACATAAAATTAACTGCCACAAAGAGGAATATACAGTTCATGAAGGTCTGTTGTTTACCAGATGTTTTTCTCTATATTTTATTTATTTATTTTTTGAGTTGGAGTCTCACTCCTTTGCCCAGGCTGGAGTGCAGTGGCATGCATTCTCACGGTCACCCCAGCGTTGACCTGCTGGGCTCCGGTGATCCTTCCGCTTCAGCCTTCCAGGTAGCTGGAACTTCAGGCGTGTGCAACCACGCCCAGCTATTTTTAAATTTTATTTTACTGTAGAGATGAGGTCTCATCAAGTTGCCCAGGCTGGTCTCGAACCCGCGGACTCAGGCAATCCACTTGCCTCCGCCTCCCAAAGTGCTCGGATTACAGGCTGAGCCACCGTCTCTATAAATCTCATTCAATATGTTTAAATATTAATATTAAGTATATAAATAATACACAGATTTGTTCTTCTAAGCATTTAAAACATTATGGTATTAAATAAGATTATTTAATGATACTTGGTAAAGCACAGTAAGGCAGACTTTTTTCAGGACCGTCAAGGATAGATACAGGGACCAGTGTAATGGGGTCTTGCAGTAGAAACAACAGATTGGGCTCAACTCCGAATACAAGTGGGAATTTATAGGCAAGGAGCCATGTGGGGGCCAATGGACTGAATATTACTAAGAGGAAACAAGGGGAATTTGGGCTAAATCAACATAATAGGATTCTTTTTGAAGACAGACTAGGGGGATCAGACATCATGGATGGTGAAGGATGAGGCACCTGATCAGATATCAAGGTTGATGAAATATCAAGGATGGGGGAGTTCTTGCTGAATGAACTTAACAGTGTTCCTTGCTGAAAGTGGGTTTTACAAAGAAGTACACGGATGGGCATAGGAGAAGGTTCAGAAGCCTGACTAAGGTTTGGCCAGGCAAAGAGTTTTTGTCAGCAAGTAAGTAATAACATTTTACCAATCATGGCTCCCTCATCTGTCTCTCCAGAGGTTAGCTATTCTTATGAGTCTAGTGTGTTTATCTTCCAGATCTATATTTTCATACACTATGTACATGCATATCCATAGAAAGTATATAGTACTGTTTTGTGTGTACATGTGTATATACCTGTGTGTTCATGTTGAATTCCTCAATTTGTTTTTTCTTAGCAGTGGGCCTTGGAGATCTATCCATAGGAGTAAATACAAATCTCCCTTATTCCTTCTACTTTCTATATAACATTCCATAATCTGAATAGCCATTTGCCTACTGATAACATGTAAGTCATTTGTAATTGTTGCCATCACAAACAATGTTATGATGATCATCCTTTTTGTGCATACATGCAAATGTTACTCTGAGACATACTGAGAAAGAGTATTGCTGGGTCATAGTTTGCACACATTGAATGAATACTGCCAAGTTGTCTTCCCAAACGAATGTACCAGTCAGTTTACACTCTTAACAGCAATATATGAAAATATTTTTTCCCCAAACATATGCCCTTACTGCATGTTGCCAAACTTGCAAATCTTGGCCAATCTGACTGGCAAAAAATAATATCTAATTGCTTTACTTTGCCTTTCCATTATTGGTGAGACTGAATATTCTTCTGAACGTTTATTGGTGATTTGTTGTTTATGAGTTTGCCTATTCTTCTGTCAAACTTTTTATATTTTGCAAAATGATTGTTAGATGGTCTTTATGTATCCTAGATCTTAATAATTTGACATAAAATGTTGCAAATATTTTCCTCAGCTTTACAGCTTACATATTAACTTAGTGGTACACTTATTCCCCCCAGTGGCTTTAAATTATGCATTTTACTTAACATCTTTTCTGAATCAAGGTCATAAAGCCTTCTCCTGTATTTTCTTCTGCTACTTTTTGATTCTCCTTAGATTTGAAATTTATATTTGTGAATGATAAAAATTGTGGATTCTAATCTGATATTGTCAGTGGTAATCAATTTTCACTTTAAAAACATGACATATGAGATATTTACAAAATAGAGCATATTATTTACATACAGAGGATATAGTCCACATATGTTATGATCTGAGTTCCATCAGTCCAGTTATCTGGTCCTTAATTTGTCAGTGATTTATTGAGCAGCTACTATTGCAAAACACTGTGGTAGGTATGTGGAATAGAGTGGAGAATAAGAAAGATATTGCTGGTGCAGTGGCTCACACCTGTAATCCCAGCTACTTAGGGGGCTGAGAGGAGAGGATCACTTGAGCCTAGGAGTTTAAGGCTGCAGACAGCTGTGATTGTGATAGCCTGAGCAACAAAATGAGACCCTGTATCTTAATAAACAAACAAACAAACAAAATATGTAGTATCTGTTGTCGCTGAGCTAATGTTTAAGTTGTGTGTGTGTGTATGACATGAAGGAGTTTAGGAGAAAGAAAAAAGATGTTAAATAACTTACACAATAAATTAACAGTGATTATTTAGTTATTATTAATTAAATTAATTACAATTATTGTAGGTTCTCCAAAGGGGAAATATAGTGTGTCATGAGAACTTGTAACTGAAGGGCCTAATCCTGGTGGTGATGCTGTTAGGTGGTTGGGGAAAGCTTCCTTTTCTTTTTTTTTCTTGAGTTGGAGTCTCACTCCTTTGCTCAGGCTGGAGTGCAGTGGCACGCATGCTTATAGCCACTTCAGCATTGACCCTCTGGGCTCCAGCGATCCTTCCACCTCAGCCTTCCAAGTAGCTGGAACTACAGATGCGCGTCACCATGCCTGGTTATTTTTTATCTTATTGTAGAGACAAGGTCTTGCCAAGTTGCCTGGGCTGGTCTCGAACCTGCAGGCTCAGGCAATTCACTCGCCTCAGCCTCCCAAAGTGCTGGGATTACAGGCTGAGCCACCGAGCCTGGCAGCTTTCTTGAGTAGTACCATTTGAGCTGAGTCTGTAGGATGCCTAAGCAGACTGAGATTGGGGGCGGGGTGGCAGATGGGGTGAATATGAAGGAACACTTGAAGTTATGGGAAAGAGTGTATGCAAGTGTCCTGAGATGGGAAGAAGCTTGTTGTGCTGGAGAAATTGAAAGAAGACATGTGGCTGAGGTCAGAGAGCAATAGAGAAATGTATGAGGTCGGATATTGTGGATCAGGAGGGGATCTGATAGACTAAGGATTTTATTGGCCAAATTAACTGCTAAAGTTAATGGGAAGCCATAGGAGATTTTTAATTCATCAGGTAACATGATTAGATATGCAGTTTTATAAGATCCTTCTGGCCTCCGAGGAGAATGCAGGGGACCAAGAGTGGATGTGAAGAGATAACTTGGGAAGCTATTACTGTAGGTCAGGTACTTGAACTAAAGTAATAGTAGTAGAGATGGAGTACATTGGGCTATTTCTTTAAAACTATTTGATGTAGAGCAAAGAACTAATTGCTAGAAAAATGGTTGCTTCTATACTTAGGTAGAGAGGTTATTCTCCCCAAATCAAAGAAGTGGCAGGGTGATTAAGTGAGCTCAGCTGAAAATGTGTGTAGGAGTTCCACTCTCTGAGTTGTTTAATCCAGGTCTGCTGAATACCAGGCACAGAAAGTGAATGGTTCTGGAAGAGCTGTGTGTACATGGCATTTTAATTTTAATTTTAATTTTAATTTTATTTTATTTTATGGAGTTGGAGTCTCAACTCTGCCACCCAGACTGGGGTGCGGTGGCATGCTCCTGGCCACCGCAGCCTCGAACTGCTGGGCTCCAGTGATCCTTCCACCTCAGCCTTCCAAGTAGCTGGAACTACAGGCATGCGCTATGACGCCCAGCTAATTTTTGATTTATTGTAGAGATGAGGTCTTGCCAAGTTGCCCGGGTGGGTCTCCAACCCGCGGGCTCAGGCAATTCACTTGCCTTGGCCTCCCAAAGGGTTGGGATTACAGGCTGAGCCACTGAGCCCAGCCTGCATTTTTATAATTGGAGTCATTTAAACGTGCGAGAAGAGTTTGTAATTCAAAGTGACCTGGTAGTGAGCCACTTGGTCAGGCACTAGATACTCTGATAAATATATCATTATTTCCAAATTTGTCTGTATTGTACTTTATATTTTTTCATATTCGGTTTTTCCATCTTGATCTCCAATTTAGTTGGGCATTGGTGAATACCATGGAATGATAAGATCTGATAAAAACAGAGGTGACTTTGAAGATATACCTTAAGACCAGAGAATCTAGGCTGAGGCACACTGAGAAAAAATGTTCTGTAGTTGAATAAGCTTGGAAAATACCATAGAGTCTATCCTCCTTTTGAGATTTTACAATGCATATGAAGATCCCTAGAGCAGAAAAAGCAAAGCTGAATTTATTACTTGTCAAGTAAGGGAGAGCTATATCACACCAATGTGATGTTAGTGAGTCTTTCTGGGTTAAAAGGGGAAGGGTGAGATTTAGGATAAGAACCGGAAGTTTTGCCCATATAAGGCAGGATCCTGAAGACCATCATTTGATGGGTTAAGGAAAGGATTTAAAAGTCTTCTTTTGGAATGGAAGTTGCTCTGGTTTACAATAATTATGGGCATAGGCCTTGATGAAGTCCAAGATGGGTTGAATAAAACTCTGTGGGATTCAAAGTGATATAGCAGGCACTATCGTATATGTACAAGCTTGGAATTTGGAAATTTTTTTCTCCAACATAGCATTAAAGATTCTAAGAAACTTGATAGTGAAGAAACTTGCTTAACCTTGTCTAACTCTGCACCTCCTTAATTTTTATTCTGAGTTCTCTTTATAATGACTAATATCCCATGGAACACAACATGGAAACACTACTTTACTTAAGTGTGTACATTTTCACAAACAAATTAGCTCAAAAGCTCATTGTCAAGGATTTGGTTCAGGTCTATCCAGATGTTCATTCTAGTCATTAAAGTCACCAATGGCAGAAAAATAATTAATATCCAGGGATCTGAGTAGGAGATTGTTCATGATGGGAGGTTGTTTGAATGGGTCCTTGTGTGATTTCTTAGTTTTTTCGAGAAAAGTAGAATATACACATTTTGGAAAGACATTTGGTCTCTAGAGACCTAAGAAACAGGGTATAATGTGAGGTCTCAAGCTCTGTCTTGTCATTGTGACCAGAGATTCCTTTTCCTCAGAACAACACTCCAGCTCCTCCAGGCACTGGAAGCAGACCACACCCTCCTTGATATCTTTTTTTTTTTTTTTTTGAATGGAAGTCTTACTCTCTTGCCCAGGCTGGTGGGCAGTGGCATGCTCACGGCCACTGCTGTTTCGACCTACCGGGCTCAGGCGATCCTTCCGCCTCAGCCTTCCAAGTAGTTGAAACTATAGGCATGTACCACCATGTCTGGCTAATTTTTCTTGATTTATTGTAGAGATGAGGTCTTGCTAAATTGCTCAGGCTGGTCTCAAACCCCTGGGCTCAGGCAATCCTCTTACCATGGCTTCCCAAAGTGCTGGGATTATAGGCATGAGCCACCACGTCTGGCCCCTCCTTGATATCTTTAGTCTCCCATGTAGGCAAAGAAAAGTCAGATCTGAGTCATGGTTCCCTGGAAGTCTTGTAATTCATTTCACTCTTGTTTGTGAAAATGTACACACTTACGTAAAGCAGTGTTTCCATGTTGTGTTCTCTGGGGTATTAGTAATTATAAAAAGAACTCAGAATAAAAATTAAGGAGGTGCAGAGTTAGACAAGGTTAAGCAAGTTTCTTCACTATCAACCTTCTTAGAATCTTTAATGCTTTGTTAGAGGAAAAAAAGTTCCAAATCCCAAGCCTGTACACATATGAAAGTGCCTGCTATATCACCTTGAACCCCACAGAGCTTTATTCAACCCATCCTGGACTTCATCAAGGCCTATGCCCATAATTATTGTAAACCAGAGCAACTTCCATTCCAGAAGAAGACTTTTAAATCCTCTCCTTAACCCATCAAATGATGGGTTATTGTAGGTATTGATGGGTTATTGTAGGTATTGGAGGCTGCACAATTGGATACACTTCTCTAACTCCGTTAGAGACTAACTCTGGTTAGTTAGACTAACTATAACTCTGGCATTTCCAACTCTTAGAACTGATACCTTGGCAGACTACTATATATGTCGTAGTATGTATATATTTTTTTCCCAGCAGAATAAGTACCAGGAACACTATTTGGTACATGTTATCAACATACCAATAAGACATAAGCATGCATGAACACATGGTTTCTATTTTGAATTTCATAAATTAAAGCCTGGTGGTATTCTCACACCTGTTCTTCCTCCTTTTTTGGAAGGATTTGTCAAAGTGTTTTATGCTACCCCTTGTTTGCCATCAGACACAAAACCCTTAAGGTAATAGGCTAGGCCAAAGAAAAGTAATGTTTATGAAACTTGAAGGTAGATTTTTACAAATCTTTAAAAATAATAATATAACTCAGATGTCCCAACTCATCTAGATTTTGGAGCGCTTGCCCGAGCCCATGTAAATCTGAAGTGCTTCCTGAAATTTTTTCATATTCTGTGGCCATCTCTGTAAGTGTCTCTGTGAGCTGTTTCTAATCCAAATGATACCATTCCAGACATGAAATTAACTCCTTCCCAACTTACACACATAACATGCACATACATGAATGATGTGACACACACATTCTGTTCATGCATGTAGTTGGCATAGAGGAGACTTTACTGAAGGTTTGAGGGGGAGACAGATTAACATTACAGAAATATGACTTCAAATTGAGCATTAGGCTTCCCCATTCTTTAACTGTTTCTCATGCACCCTGACTGTGGGGATTTTCCACTGAATTCTTCCCACAGAATTCTCTGCTTCACTCCATTTTTCTTTTTTTGGCTTCCCTTTCCTCTCCTTTCTCTGTCATTTTCTTCCCCGAAGAATAATAAATATGACCCTTATTTTCTCATCCAGAGCATTTTAAACTATTTTTTTGATGACAGGATTCTTGATAATATTCATGTTCTTAGGTTCTCTCACTTTCTTTGTCTTCAAATGATCTATTTCCTCTTCTCAGCCTGAAGACAGTTTCCTCTCTAAGAGTAAATCAGGTACAGCTGTTGAGATAACGTTTTCAGCTCATTACATTTTTGTTTTGAATTGCAATTCTCAATTTAATACTAAAAGAAATGTGCAGTAATCCTTTTTGAAAAATTATAGTTTTTTACTCATAAGTGAACCCTGAACACCTCTCATAGTACTGCAAAAATGGGACTGGCAGTAGAGGGACACTGCTGGGAGGTGCACAAAACATCAATAAGGGTGCCTCATCCTAATCTAGGCATAGTGAGGTCCAATGGGAGACCTGAAACTTCACCTGCACCTAAACCTCTTATGTCCCCAATCCTGACTTGTACCCCATGACTTTAAAATAAAATAAAACAAAAAATATATAGTTTTATTGAGCTTTTAATGGTAGTCTTTCTTTACTGTTTGGAAAAGATGCATACATACTATGCATTATTACAAACTGACTCACCTATATCTTCATTCTCTAAAATGTTTTCTTGCCTGAGGAAAAGACCAGATCAGTAGGTTTGCTGCCTGCCTTGAATCATAAATTGGAACTTTTTATATGATGCCCTCCAGTTTTGGTATTATCTGGGAATAAACACCTTTAAACTTAGCTAAATATTTATATTACACCAAGATAGAAGTCCTTTTATTGACCTATTATCAAACAAAAAGCTGATTCACTTCAAACATTTCTAAAGGATCATTAGAATTTTATAACATCTATGAACTGAGAAAACGAGGTGCGAAATGTCTTATGCCTTTGACAAGAAGGTGAGGCAAAGAGACTTGTCATGAACTAGGAGGGAGACAGAATTCTTTATATGTTTTTAAAGTTGGTGATATTTGCCCCTTATTGATTTCTACCTTCTGCTTCTAGTTGAGAAAGTCCTGAGTTCTACCTCATGCATCTGAGGGAGTCATGAGATTTTCTTGTTGGAGAATTAGGTCACTTCTCTTCAAGAAAAACTCCTAATTCATTTATATGCAACAATTCTTATGGGGAATCCTAACCATCATGGTTTGCTTTTGCATCTTTATCTTACTACAGCATTGAACTAGAACTTCTAGAATATTTGAGGAGCCTGTTTTACCAAATTTCTCCACAATCCTCTCTGATCCTTATTTTTTGTATCTGCATTAAGCTCCTTTAATGTAGTTCCTGTTTTACTTTGCATGACCAGTCTTTGGACAAGTTATTGCCTTTCTTAGGGCTCCTTTCACCTCCTTGTTTCTAATGGTATAAATAAAGGGATTCAGGAGGGGAGTGAAGATAGTATTTAGCACAGATACCACCTTATTAATTTTAAAGGAGGAGTGTGCTGTGGGTCTCAGGTACATGAACAGAACAGCTCCATAGAGTAGGGAGACGACTGTCAGGTGAGAAGCACAGGTAGAGAAAGCCTTTTGGCGGCCTGTGGCTGAAGGAATCCGTAGGATGGTGGACAGAATGTAGACATAAGAAATCATAGTAAAGAGTAGTGACCCTGGGATCACAAGGACTGTTGCCAGGACACCCAGAAGTTCCAAAATGCTGGTGTTTGTACAGGCTGCTTTCAAGATGGGCCCAATATCACAGTAGAAATGATTGATAATATTGTTGCCACAGAACGGCAGCTGGATGAGTAGCATCATCTGACAAAAGACAATGGTGAAGCCTACCACCCAGGCGCTCAGAGCTAGCTGCAGACAGAGGTTGCTGGTCATGATGGTGGGGTAGCGAAGAGGCTTGCAGATAGCCAGGTAGCGGTCAAAAGACATGATTGTGAGGATCAAGAACTCAGTGGTGCCCAAGAAGAAGTGGAAGAAGGCCTGCAGCAGGCAGCAGGAAATGCAGATGACTGTTCTTGCTACCACAAAGGTTTCTAGCAGTTTGGGAATGACCGTAGTGGTGTACCAGATCTCTAGGAAGGACAAGTTACAAAGAAAGAAGTACATTGGAATTTGTAGCCTGGGCTCAGCCCAGACAATGGCAATAATGAGCCCATTGCCTGCAAGGGTTAATATGTAGATGAGAAAGATCACTATAAAGAGAGGGGTTTGTAGTCCTTGGATACCGGGAAAGCCTAGGAGGATGAAATCCGTGATTGCAGTGCCATTTCTCATGTCCCTTGATACCCTAGAAAGACAGGCAAGAAAGTAACTCCTTAGAATCTTACAGTCGAGTATAACTGGGATGAAAAGAGGAGAATTCTGTGTAAGGTCCTTCAGAACCTGACTCTATTTCAGGTCCTTCCCTTCCCCGCATACGAATATATCCCAGGCACCCCTTCCTTACTGATGATTTGGTTGGTTCTTTTGCCAGCTAAACCAGCTTTTAATGGACTGTGGTAGTAGAAAGCATACATGCTGTATGGAAAAGTATTTTTTCACCCTTATATAGCTAAGATAATAATCATGTTAAAATGATGGCTTATCTGTCAATAATCCACGATTTTAAAAAATATATAGTATGTATATTGACATATATGTAAACATAGTCGTGAATTCATAAATTAATCCCCACTCTCAGATTATGAAAAATAAATCTTGACTATATTATAGGTATGTTTAAGAAAATCATTATTTTGTGAGTGTGTACATATGTTAAAATAACTAAAAACCACTGCCATTATATTAGTGGAGAGGTACAACTTAGATAATAGAACAGATCTTTCTCTAAATAATCCATTTCTGGAATTTACATTCTAGTTCAGTCTCATGTTTTAAAGGATTCAGAGTAACATTAAAAACTAAGTGAACAAAACTATTTAGGAAGTAGGAGAAAAGTATTAAACTTAAATTTAAAATTCCAGGACCTAGGCTGGGCCCGGTAGTTCACACCTGCAATCCCAGCATTTCAGGAGGCTGAGGCAGGAGGATTGGTTGAGTACAGGAGTTCAAGACCAGCCTGGGCAACATAGCAAGTTCTTATCTCTACAATTTTTTTTCTTAAAGTTAGCTGAGTGTGGTGGCACACACCTGTAGTCCCAGCTACTCGAGAGACAGAAGTGGAAGGATTGCCTGAAACCAGGAGGTTGAGGCTGCAGTGAGCTGTGATTGTGCCACTGCACATCAGCCTGCACGTCACAGAGTGAGATCTCAACTCAAACAAACTAAAAAACTCCACAAAATTCCAAGACCAGCTGAATCAGAGTCGGGAGCCTGATATATGGAAGTACCTAATACATGTATATTGGATACATATCTGCAGATGCTAACCTAAAAGTGAAAAGGTTAGCAAATGCTAAGAATAACAAACTGGAAATTCTGGAAAGTACAGTCCTATCAAAACTTTCCTTTGTGACTAAGTAACTTTTTATACCAAGTAAAGCTTTCTTATTTGTATATGCAAATCCTAGGCTGAGAACTTTCTGTTCTACTAAAATTCACTGGAAAATAGTAAAATTACTGTTTTCTTATTGAGGCTATTCTTCCATATGGTCTTCCTTTGAAATGGATAAGATAAATTACTGTGAAATGAATTTCACAATTTTCAAAGTACATAGGAAACTTAGCATGAAAAAGAGGCAGCTTACAGTTCACTGATAGGTTGTTTCATTCTTCCCCCATGGGAGGGAACTCTAATTAGGGAAAAAAACAAAGACAAAACCCTTCCATTTTCTTCAACCTCTTTTGTAGACCAGAAAAGGCTTCTTCTTTGTCTATGATGTCACAAACTCCAGTACTTTCCCATGAAACAATAAGAGACAGAGAAGTATTTGAATTTGCACTATTAACCAGTATAACTGTGAGATCTTTGGTCACTGCTGTGGTAAGCAGGTAACCAGGTAACTGGCCATGAACCTGGTTTCTTTGAATAGGCTTGATATGGACTTATCTTTTCCCCATGCAGAGAAGAGTGGAAGTGTCTCCAGTTCAATATAAAAATTCCAAGCACTAAACATTCCACAATATGGAGAATTAGATCTCTGAATTTCACAAGCACTTGTTGAGAGCTTACTATGCTTCAAGTCTTACTAGGAAATTAAAAAGCTTATCATTTAGGTAAGATACCATATGCAGTACATAATGACAGCATGACTCACTTTGTGAAAGTGAATAGTTGTGCATAGATTGTTCTGGAAACATTCAGAAGGGACCTTTTACTCAGCCTGAGTAGGGGATAAAGGAGGCTTTCCAAAGAAGGAGAGGTCTATGCTGAGTCCTAGAGTTCAATGGGAAAAGAAAGTGGGGCAGAGAGAGAGGAGAAATGTGTCCCAGATAAGGATTCAACATATATGAGATTGAACCAGAGCAGGGAATCCCACCTGACCTGGAGCTGGGAATCAGGCTTGTCCTGGCACTTCTGATAAACCAACAGTTGAGTCAGTTTACGTGATGGATTCAGAGGCTTTTGGAGGGCAAGATTCTGAGTCAGGGAGTTTGCAGGTGTGTGTGTGTGTGTGTGTGTGTGTGTGTGAGTGTGTTTGTGTGTAAAGTATGGTGTCAACCTTCCTCCCTAAAACACGGAGGAAGAGACTGTAGGTGATATCTGAATGCACTCTTGAGATCCTCATCACAGACAGCATTGCTGTATATCCAGGTGACTACATGGGGGCACACACAGGGGAGAGAGATGCTCTTTCTACCTTTGTGTGGAACCGGCTTGGTTTGGCACCATGAGGACCCAGATATAGCAGCAGTGGTGGCAGCAGAAACAATACCAGCAGAAGTGGCAGTGCCTGGTGAGAGGAATGGTCCCCAGTAGAAGGGACACTGAGCAAATAAAAGTGGCAGGAACCAGGTAGTAGCTGTACTGACAGCTGAGTGGAGTGGGTTGTAAGGACATGTGAAATTTTGTGCGATTTTGAGGAGGCTGGATGTCTCGGGTTAGCAGGTAAAAGAAATATTCAGAGAAACAAAGAATTCAGGAAAGCAACCTAGGGAAACTAAATATATTTATAGAGTTAAGATAGCAGATTAAACACTGAAGTCTATAGGCTTATCAACATTTAATTCTATACTCTACACTCTTTTCCTTTGAGAAAAACCACAGTGTATAGGGTCAAATGGGATTCTTCCTAATTTCCCATATCCACTGGGGTTCAAGTCACTTGGTCCTGTTAACCTCATCTCCTTACTCATTCTCCAGTGTGTTCCCTTCTTTCCATCTTCCCTGGGTTTCTGTAGTTCATGCTGCCATCTCTCATGGGTTAGAGCACATCCTCTTAACAGGACTCCCTGCTTCCTGACTTGCCACATTCTTTCCTATCCACAGTTCAATTTGTTGCAAGGAGGATTGTTCTAAAACACAGTTCTATGTCACTCTTCGAAACCTTTAGGGTAACATCCAAAACTCCTCAGCATGGCATCCAAGGCCACTGTTGGTCCAGCTTTACCCACCTTTCTGGCTTGATCTTCTGCCATTTTTTCTTCCCACTTCCCTATTCTATGCTCCACACTTATTCAGGTACTCGACTTTAAAGGTTGACAAACTATAGCCCTTATTTTGTAAATAAAGTTTTACTACAATACAACCACATTCACCTGTTTAAATATTGTCTGTGGCTGCTTTTGTGTTATAATGGCAGAGTTGAGTAGTTGTGATAGAGACCATAAGGCTCCCAAAAGCCTATAGAATATTTACTATCTGACCCATTATAGAAAGTTTGCTGACTCCTACTCTAGTTCCCTGAATGTGCCATTTTCTCTCTTGCCTCCTAGTCATTCCATGAGCTGTTCCCTTTGCCAAAAATACCCTTCACCATTTTCATCGTTATTTGTCTGACTTGTAGATCTCAGTCTAGGAGCCACCTCCATGGGAAGTTTTCCCTAAATTCCCAACTCTAGTCCAGTTAGGTGCTATTCCTACATGCTTTCATAACACCCTGTGCATATCTCCGTCTGAACACTTGACAGAATTGCATTTACTGTTTGCTTGACTTCTGCTATATATTCTAAGCCCCTTGCAGGCAGCAATAGTATCTGCAGGGCTTAAGCATAGGGTTTGGCAAAAAGAAGCCCTCAAAAGATATTTTCTGAATGATCATGTAAATAAATAGCTTATTGGCACGCTGGCCCCAGTTACCTATAAGTTTATGTAGACTGATACATACACATGTTTATATTTGCTACTCTCTTGTATTTTAAATACTCCAATCATATCATAACATGGACTCCTTGCCGAATAATTCATCTCCAAGTCTGCTGCTGCTTCCAACTTTTTCCTGTGAGTTTTGCTGCTTGTAGACCTTTCTGCTCCATCTTTCTCTCATCAAGGATATGCTGTTTCTTACTGCCTTCTGGTTCTTTTGCCAGCTTCTCCAGAATGCCTGAATGCAGACAAACTTTCTTGACTAATTTAATGCTCAATAGTTTGCGATTGCATTGAGTCTTTTTGTGAGCTATGTCGTTGCAATAAAGGATCTTGCATTTTTAAAACTTTTCATAATCTTAGAAGACAACAAGAAGAAATATATTAGCATATTTATTTTGTTTTCTGGATTTGTGCTAAGAGCAAAATATTCTGTCTTGTTTGTTTTTGTTTATTTATTTGTCTTTAAATTGTTAATGGGGGCCAATTTTAATTTTCAAGACTTTGATCATGGAGTAAATTTCAAAATGTCCAATGGTATACAACCTTAAAACAGAGACACCGAGCACATTCATAATGAGTTCTACAAAAGGAAATAAAATGAATCCTTACTTTTGGAACTGTGCTAAGCTGTAACTCAAATAAAGTCAACTAGTTTGAAATTCATCCCCAAAACTGGTAGTTCTGGCTAAGATGCAGTGGATAAAGACTGCTCTCATTGAAGAACCTTCAAGTACAGGTCATTGTGATGACTTTTCTGCATGAGAATGAAATTCATTTATTAGAATTTGACTTCAAGGCATCAAGTCTAGCTGTATCTATTCATTCTAGAGAAAACCAAAACTTTACTCAAAATAGTACTCTTTCCTTCTCTATGTAACATAGCAATACTCACAGCACTAATGATTCCCAGGAAAACACTTCTGGCCCCAAGGAGTGTCTTTGTCCACAAAAGACTGACAGAAAAAGAGAGTCTGGTTCAGTATAATTGGAACAGAAAATTTATCTTCTCTTTTCTGCACAAGGAAATAAATCTTTCTTTTTAGAATTTAATGCAAGTGCCTTTATGCATCACTGAATTCATTCATAAAGCTTTTATGACATGGAGAGGCTTCTTCAGCATTTAGCAGAATTGTATTGAGCATGATTAATACATCAATTCACATTAGGTCAAGATATCTTCTCTGAAAATAATAATTTGTTAGTGAAGCACTTTCTCAACTTCCTCTGGGACATCAATCTCCATGGATGTGGTCCCAAGAGTCCCAGGAGACAAAGGAGTGCTCACTAAAGTTTATACAGAAGTCAAGCTAAGGAATTTGAAGTTTTAAAAATTTTAATTGGTACCAAATCATTCCCGTGCACATGAGATAATTAATCAAAGTTTGAGAATCTTACAATTTTATGACATTTTAGATCTTGGATTTCTCAGTTTCTCCAAGAAGGGAAATTAGTGGCATCTTAATAATTAAATGGGGTTCTTTAACAGACTAAATTTAATCAAGGGTAGAAATTTGATTAATATATGAAACATGGCCATGCATGCAGTAATGCAAAAGGTGAACAGAAGTTGAATTTGATTTTCTTGTGAACTATCTCATGGTAATAAATGAAAAGATAGAAACCTGGGGTACTGAGAACATATAAAGAGTTCATGCACAACAGAAAAATATAGTTGGAATTGCAACTTAAAAAAAAACTTTAATAAGGATAATTCACATAACTGTATATTCATTTTTTAAAAAGAGGCAGGATTTAATTTTTTTAATGGACAAAATAGTTAATTCAACAAATAAATGATTTCCCATGTATATGACAATAAATTTAACATACAGAAAGTTACCACTGGAGTTCAATGTTTTCACAATTTTTAACATTATTTGTTCTAATAGTCTTTGAAACTCTATAAATGTCTGATTTTTAAAATATTAGTTAATAATTTTATGACATACATCAGATTTGCTGTATATTCATTTTAAGAACATAGTTCAATGAAATTTGCCATCTGTATTAAGATACAGAATTTTCTTAGCACTCCCAAAAGGTCCTTTAGCTTATTTTCAGTTTTATTTAATACCCTGTCTTCCACCCTAACAATCACTGATCTGATTTCTTTTCTTTTTTTCTTTTTCTTTTTTTCTTTTAAAGATGTGGGGTACAATTCAGGGTTAGGTATAACTGTACCCTTGTTGATGAAGTGGGTCCCTCTGCTCCCCTGGCAGTTTCCCACTACTGCCAATACCTTTCTTATAGTATTATGATAATTGTTCAAGGTCTGCTTATAAGTGAGAACATGTGGTACTCAGTTCTTTGTTTCTGTGAAAGATCACTCAGTATTATAGACTCCAAGTCCATCCAAGTTGCTGCAAAGTCCATAATTTTGTCCTTTTTGTGGCTGTGTAATATTCCATCATGATATGTACCACATTTCTTTTAATACATATTTTTTATTTTAAAATTGTGGGGTACAGTTAAGGGTTAGGTATACAAATGATGCATTGTGCAGGTACCCTTGTTGATGAGGTGTGCCCCCCGTCCCCAGACAGATATTGACTACCATTAATCCCAACTCCCTTCCTCTCCCTGCTACCCCCATAATTTCCTGCCACTGTCATTTCTTTTCTTATAGTATTACGATAGTTGTTCAAGGTTCACTTATGAGTGAGAACATGTGATACTCAGATCTTTGTTTCTGTGAGAGATCACTCAGTATTATAAACCCTAATTCCATCCAGGTTGCTTCGGAATTCATGATTTTGTTCTTTTTATGACTGCGTAATATTCCATCGTGTATATGTACCACATTTTAAAAATCCAGTCCTCTTTTGATGGACAGCATGGTTTGTACCACATTTTAAAAATCCAGTCCTCTTTCAATGGGCAGCATGGTTAGTTTCATGTTTTTACTCATAAGTGGACCTTGAACAACTATCGTAATACTATAAGAAAAGGATTGACAGGGGTGGGAAACTATGGGGGGGGCAGGGAGGGGAAGGGAGGCGGGATTAATGGTAGTCAATATCTGTCTGGGGACGGGGGGCACACCTCATCAACAAGGGTACCTGCGCAATGCATATTTATATACGTAACCCTTAACTATACCCCACAATTTTAAAATAAAAAGTGTGTATTAAAAAAAAAAGAAGAAGGTAATCCAGAATACAAAGTGGCCCTGGAGAAACCAGAAACGTCTCCCACAGAACAACATCCTCTCTGCTGGCATATGACCTGGGTCATTTTAAACCTGTGGTCAATAAAACACCCGATCCTGTTCACCTGGAAAAAAAAATCTTAATAAATTAGAAGGATTGAAATAATAGATGTTTTCTGATCAAAACAAGTTAATTTAGGAATAAAAACCAAAAGAATAGCTGGAAAATCCCCAAGTATTGATGTTTCTAAACCCTTGTGTCAAAGAAGAATTCACAAGGAAAATTAACACCTATGTTAACCCCAATAAAAATGTATATGGGAGATGCAACTAGAGCAATGCTTTGAGGAAATTTTATAGCTTTAAATGTTCATAATAGAAAAGAAGAAAGGTTGAAAATCAGTTTCTTAACTTTCCACCATAAGAAACTAGAGTAGCGGGTCGAGCATGATGACTCATACCGGTATTCTCAGCACTTTGGGATGCTGTGGTGGGAGGATAGCTCAAAGACAGGAGTTTGAGACTAGCCTCAGCAACAGAGACCCCCATCTCTACAATCAATCAATCAATCAATCAATATTAGTGGGGTTTGGAGACATGTGCCTGTAGTCGCAGCCATTCAGGAAGCTGAGACAGGAGGATCACTTGAGCTCAGGAGTTCAAGCCTGCAGTGAGCTAAGACCCTACCACTGCACTATAGCCTAAGTGACAGCAAGATGCTGTCTCTTATATGAAAAATAAAGAAGAAACTAGAGTATGAAGAACAAATTAAATCCAAAGAAAGGAAGTAATAAAGAGCAGAATTCTTAAAAATAGAAGATGGGCAAAGAATACAGAAAATTTGTGAAATCTAAAGCTGCTTCTTTGAAAAGATCAATAAAATTAATAAAGTTCTAAGTGGGCTAAACAAAAGAAAAGAGAAAACACGAATGATCAGTATCAACAATGAAAGAGAGGACATTACCACAGATATCACAAACACTAAAAGAATAATAAGGGGCTATTCTGAGCAATTTTATGCCAATAGATTCAGCAACTGGGATGCACACATTTATTTAAAGATAACAATTACCAAATCTACACTAAACAAAAAAAAAAGAAATCTGCATAGTTTTGTCTAAAGAATTTGTTAAAGAAATTCCCCAAAACTAAATGGTCAGATGGCGTCACTCAAATTTTACCAGTCAGTTAAGGAAGAAGTAATAATAATAATATTAATCATAAAATTATTCAGAAAACAAGTGAGGAGGAAACACTTTCCAGATACTTTTTTGAGGCTATCATTCACCTGATATCAAAACCAGACAAAGAAAACTACAGACCAGCACCCTTCATCTACAAAGACACAAAAATCTTTCACAAAATGTTAGCCAGTCATATTCAGAAATATATAAGCAAATTATTCCAGGAATGCCAGGAAGGTTTAACATATAAAGATCAATCAATGGAATGTTCCATATTAACAGAATAAAAGTTAAAATTATGTGATCATTTCAATAGGTGCATAAAAAGCATTTGACAAAATTTAATATATATTTAACTCTCAGCAAACTAAGAATATATGGAAACTTCCTCAGCCTGATAAGGGGTATCTGCAGAAAGCCTGTAGTAACATATTAATGATATGGAATATATTGCCTTCCTCCTGAGGTAGTGAGTAAAGACATGGATTTTTGCCAATTTCTATATAAATAATGACTAATACAAAGATGAAATAAAATAGTTCATTTACAATAGCCTCAAATACTTACTGATAAACTTAGCAAAATACATGCAAGGATGATACTCTGAAAACTACAGAATATTACTGAAAGAAATTAAAAGGAAAACCTAAATAATTGGGGAAATATACTGTGGTACTTAGGGAAGCAGACACTGAAACAGAGGTAAGAATCAAAGTGAAATGGGGGCCAGAAAAAGACCCACTTACAGTCCATTCCCTTTATTCGCAGACTTATGTTTTATAAAGTCATACTGAATTATCAAATACCGAGCCTAGGGGTAGTATGAGGTTGAGTTCCTGTGAGCCTCTGGTCATATATCAGCTGATCAATACATGTGTGTTTCTGGCTTAGACACCGTATTTAATATATATTGTTGATCGATTAATATTGAACTCACAGCCAACAGCACTATAGCCCACGCCCAGCAAAGCATATATAACACATGTGTTTTCTCCATAAGGGACAGCACAGCCCTTTTGCACTCAGAAACACTAGACAGCACTTCAGCACTATACTTATGGACCATTTAAAATAGCAAAATTACCAACAAAAAGCACAAAATTGCAACAAAAAAAGCACTGAATACACTGCAAAAAGTACACTCATTTACAGTATGACAGCTGAAACAAGAAGGCAGAGTGTTATCTTTTTCAATCTTGGCTAGAAACACGTGCAGCTGGGCCACGTGCATTTTTCATCATTCTGCATATGTCCATGAATGACCTTAAAAGCACCATAAGTATTGACTTAGGGGGTACCAAAACATTTTAATGAGAGTTGAATTTGCAAATTAAGAATCCGTGAACCATGAAGATTCTCTGTATCTGTGGGCTCCACATCCGTGGATTCAGCCAACTACAGATCAAAAATATTCAGGGGGAAAAAAAAAGGATGACGTATCTGTACTGAACCTGTAAAGATATTTTTCTGGTCCTTATTCCCTAAACAATACAGTATAACAACTATTTACATTGTATTAGGTATTTTATGTAATCTAGAGGTGATTTGAAGTATACAGAGGAATTATATGCAAATACCATACCATTTTATATCAGGGGCTTAAACTTCCACAGATCTTGGTTTGGGGAGGGGATTCTAAAACCAATATACCCTGTGGTTACCAAGCAACAACTATATATATTGTCAACTGATTTTTCAATACATTTCCAGTGGCAATAAAAAGGGGAAAAGGATGGGCTTTTCATAAAATGGCACAAGAACAACTGGATAGCCATATTGAAGAAAGAAGAGCCTCAATTCTACTCCGCCATTCTAGCACCTCCCCTGTCTAGAACAAACGGAATGTACTTTTTATGCCCAGCTTCTTTTACTTATCAAAATGTTTTTGAGAGTCGTCCATGTTTTGTGTATCCCCATTCATTCTTTTTCTAGCTGAGAAGTATTCCACCGAATGGGTATATCGTAAGGTGTTTCTCCATTATTCACTTGTCAACGGATATTTTGAGTTTTCCATCTGGGACTAGTATAAGTAAAGCAGCTATCATATACAAGTGTTTGTGTAGACATGTGTTTTCATTTATCTCGGGTAAATACCTAGAAGTAGAATTGTTGTACATGTATCAGAGCTGTAGATTGCTGTGTGCTTATCAGGATTTCTCAGTACTGACACTCTTGACATTTGGGGCCAGATACTTTTTTTGTGTGTGGGACCGTCCTGTGCCCTGGAGGTTATTTAACGGCACCGTGGCCTTTACCCACTAGATGCCAGTAGCACCCCCTTCGTTGTGAAAGCCAACAGTGTCTTCAGACATTTCCCCTGGTTGAAAATTGCAGAATGCAGTAGCCACTCAATGGATGTTGGCAATAAAGTTGTAGAAGCAAACAGTGCTCCATAAAAGGAAATATCTTCTCTTCAGATGCATGGATGTTGCTCAGGGTTGCTTCACAAGGAGAAGCACATCTTAGATCTCTCATTCATTTACCAAAGGTTCTGTTTAGTGCATTTCATTCAAAAATTCCAAAGCATTAGACCCATTGTGTAGAGATGTTGAAAAGCATCTGGTAGTTTTATTAACGAATGTTTGGTTGTTTTGTTGTGGTTGCTACTGTCAGACACTGTAGTTACCACACTAGCCTGGTTCTTAGTCATGTTTTTGTGGCACTACATTTAGTGTGTAGGCTTTTCAGACAGTTCAAGACTCGGATGTTGCTGGCACATTTCTTCCCTTATCTGTGCTATGTACACATTTTTGGACAGGAAACATTAGCTTGCAGTATTTTCTAAGGCAGGTTGGTAAATGCTTAAGTAGTCATTTCGTTGGAAGAATTTATCACAGGCAAGAGAGTTTCACATGGGAACTCAGTGTGTATTTTCTGATGAGCAATCATTTTGCATTTATTTTTGCAGGAGCTGCCATCAACAATCTAATTTTAGGTATCATCACCAGGGTCCATGCCTGTGTAATTTCGACTGGTTCTACATTCCTTTCATTGTTGAAATTAGTTGAATGATTCTGTAATTTGCTTTAAAATGCAAAGAAGATCATTTTGTAGCTATCTTTTAATTTGCAGAGCTTGTGTTTCTGCCACCGATGTTTATTTTTCCTGACAAGACTTTAAAAAGTGTGGCAAGGACTCAGTTAGGTCTGTAACTTCCCATGGCAGCAGCATCAGAATCCTTGAGCAATATCATTACCAGCTTCTCCTGACATGACCCATTCTCGGGGCTGACTGTCAGCATTTCCAAAACGAAAGCCTCTCCTCATGCCAGAGGGAGAAAGGGGCTGGGCTACCATCCATACAGTTGGTCCTCGCAGGTATCCAGAGAGGCCTGGTAGAAGTTCTGAGAAGGCAGCCATACTGTGGTTCATCACGTGTTCGTGATTTCTAGGGAGTCTGGAAAAGAAGACAGAGCCAGTGGTCTGAGTCCTCAACAGCTTCTTATTAAAATTGTAAATGCCAAGCTTTGTAGGCAGCATCTCCTATGCAGTCGCACATCACCTAGCACCAGGACACATTCTGAGAAATGCATCATGAGGCAAGTTTGTCCTTTTGTGACCTTCATAGAGTGCAATTAGGCCTGGTGCAGCCCACTACGCAACTAGACCATCTGGCAAAGCCTCTTGCTCCTAGGCTACACACCTGTGCAGCATGTTGCTATGCTGAATACAGTAGGCAGTTGGTTGTAACACAGTGGTAACTATGTGTGTGTCGAAACATAGAAAAGATATAGTTAGAACGTGATATAAAAGATTTTAAAATGCTATACCTGTATAGAGCACTAACCACCAATGGAGCTTGCAGGACTGGAAATTGCTCTGGGTGAGTCGGTGAGTGAATGTGAAGGCCTAGGACCTTACTGGACACTGCTGTAGTCTTTATAAACACTGTGCACTTAGGCTACGCTAAATTTCTTTTTTTAAATTTAATTTAATTTTTATTTTAAAGATGTGGGCTACAATTCAGGGTTAGGTATACAAATGTTCATTATGCAGGTGCCCTTGTTGATGAGGTGTCCCCCCCTTCCCTGGCAGGTTCCCACTACAGCCAATCTCGCATCCCCTGCCCCCGACAATTTCCGCTATTGCCAATCTTTTTCTTTTCTTTTCTTTTTTTTTTTTTTTTGAGTTGGAGTCTCACTCCGTCGCCCAGACTGGAGTGCAGTGGCCGCTCCCGGCCACCGCAGCCTCGACCTGCTGGGCTCCGGCGATCCTTCCGCCTCAGCCTTCCGAGTAGCCGGAACTACAGGCATGCACTACCAC
>CAUYQG010202772.1:0-13616 GCA_963574415.1 Tarsius wallacei | reverse complement strand
GTACTCTTACTTTGAAATATACAATACATTATTACAGACTATAGTCACCCTGCTGTACAGTACATCTCAAAACTTGGGTAGGATGGACATCTTAACAATGTTGATTCTTCCAATCCGTGAGCATGGAATATTTTTCCATTTCTTTGTGTCATCTTTGATTTCTTTGAGCAGTGTTTTGTAGTTTTCGTTGTAAAGGTCTTTCACTTCTCTGGTTAGGAAGATACCAAGGTATTTCATTTTTTTGTGACGATCGTGAATGGGATCGTGCTTTTTATTTGGGTTTCTGTTTGTTTATTGTTGGTGTATAGGAATGCGACTGACTTTTGCACATTTATTTTATACCCGGAGACTTTGCCAAAGTCCTTTATCGGTGCAAGCAGGCTTTTGACAGATTTTCTTGGGTTTTTGAGGTATAGAATCATGTTATCTGCAAAGAAAGCTAACTTAAGTTCCTCTTTTCCTATTTGGATACCCCTGATCTCCTTCTCTTGTCTGATTGCTCTAGCTAGGACTTCCAAAATTATGTTGAAAAGGAGGGGTGAGAGTGGGCATCTTTGTCTTGTTCTGTTTTTCAGGGGAAATGGTTCCAATTTCTGTCTGTTTAGCAGTATGCTAACTGTGGGTTTCTCGTAGATGGCTCTTACTATTTTGAGGTATGTTAACACAATACCCATTAAATTACCAGAAGCATTTTTCTCAGACCTGGAAATGACAATACAGGAATTCATATGGAAACACAAACGACCATGAATAGCCAAAAAAATCCTGAACAAGAAAAAAAAAGTGGGAGGTATCACATTCCCAGACTTTAAACTTTATTATAAAGCTACAATAATCAAACCGCCTGGTATTGGCACAAGAACAGGTATATAGACCAATGGAACAGGATAGAGATTCCAGAAGCAAAACCTCAATATCTCAACAAACACATTTTTGATAAATCCTCCACCATCAACCACTGGGGAGAGGAGAACCTATTCAGTAAATGGTGCTGGGAAAACAAGCTGACCACATGCAGATTAAAACAAGACCCCTACCTATCACCATACACAAACATCAACTCTAAATGGATCAAAGACCTAAACATAAAACCTCAAACTATAAGAACCTTAGAAAATGCAGGAGACACCCTTATGGAAATTGGAACTGGCAACCAATTCCTGATCAAAACCCCAAGTGCACATGCCATAAGAGATAAGACAAAACAAGTGGGACCTCATCAAACTGACAAGCTTCTGCAAAGCCAAAGAAGTCATCAAGAGAGCAGGGAGACAACCCACAGACTGGGAAAAAATATCTGCCAACTGTACGTCTGACAAAGGCCTAACATCTAGGATCTACAAGGAACTCAAATGTGCTGAAAAGAAAAAACAAACAGCCCCATTACAAAGTCGGCAAAAGATATGAATAGACACTTCTCAAAAGAAGACATACGAGCAGACAACAGATACATGAAAAAATGCTCAGCCTCACTAGTCACCAAAGAAATACAAATTAAAACAACACTGAGACACTACCTAGCTCCTGTCAGGATGGCCATCATCAATAATTCAAAAAACAACAGATGCTGGAGAGGATGCGGCGAAAAGGGAACACTTCTACACTCTTGGTGGGAGTGTAAACTAATACAACCTCTGTGGAAAACAGTTTGGCGATGCCTAAAAGATCTAAAAATCAACTTCCATATGACCCCTCAATCCCCCTACTGGGAATATACCCGGAGGAACACAAATCACTCTATGAAAAAGATACCTGCACATGTATGTTTATTGCAGCATTGTTCACAATAGCAAAAACATGGAACCAACCATGCTGCCCATTGAAAAAGGACTGGATAAAAATATGTGGTACATATACACAAAGGAATATTACACAGCCATAAAGAAGGACAAAATTATGAACTTTATAGCAACTTGGATCGACTTAGAGTTTATAATACTGAGTGATCTATCACAGAAAGAAAGAACTGAGTATCACGTGTTCTCACTCATAAGCAAACCTTGAATAATTATTGTAATACTATAAGAAAAGGATTGATAGTAGTGGGAATCTGCTGGGAGAGAAGGGGCACACCTCATCAACAAGGGTACCTGCATAATGAATAACGAACATGTGTATACCAAACCCTGAATTGTACCCCATATCTTAAAATAAAAAAAATTATAAAGTAAAACAACTTTTTTTTTTAGTGAAACAACAACAACAAAAACATATTCCTCCTGTCTATCTAAACTTTGTATCCTTTGACCAATAACTCCTCTCCTTTGCCCCACCCCTAACCTTTGGTAACTATCATTTTACTCTCTACTTTTATGAATTCAACGTTTTGAATTCCACATATAAGTGAGATCATCATGTATTTGTCTTTCTGTGTCTGGTTTATTTCACTTCGCATAATGTTCTCCAGGTTCATCCATATTGTCACAAATGACAATATTTTCTTCTTTTTTTAAAGGCTAAGTAGTATTCTGTTGTGTATATATACCACATTTTCTTTATCCATTCATCTGTGGATGGACATTTAGGTTGGTGTATATCTTGGCTACTGTGAATAATGCTGAGATGAATATGGGAGTGTAGATATCTCTTCTACATAGATATTTCAATTCCTTTGGATATATACCCAAAAGCGGGATTGCTGGATCAGGGCTGCTTTTTTGTAATTCAGCCAATGACACCATATGTGCTGATGGAGACCCTGCTTGGAATAGATGAACACATTGCTCAGGGCAGAGAAGTAAAGCACCAGAGCTAGGAAGATCATGAGGCTGCTGTCCAGAGGAGGGTTGAGGTGCAGAATTATTGGTACTCAAAGGCAGTCTTTCCTCTACTAGGACTTCATTTTGACATAGCAAATATCAGCATGGCAATAGGTTGCTTTTGTTTTCAAGTAAACCCTTAGCATACCTTTGTGCAAATGACAAAAAGACTCCCTCTTAGGTGGGCAAATTACAAAATGACCCTCTTCTACTAATTTGGCAAGTGTAACAAGGGATTTGTTTCTATTCCAACTTGCCCTCTGTTCCAACTTGGCTGGGTGCATTTGTGGAATGCAAGAAATGCACATCTATCTGTGTTGGCCCTGGCTAGCCTGTAGTCAAAAGTGTGACTGCTGGGACTTTTCCCGCCTTATTTTTAACCATTTAAGATAATCCAAAAGAAGCTTAAGAGTGTTAAATTTTTCCTCTTTGTTCAGGAGAGTACATTGTTAGCACCGGATATGATATGAAGGGTAGAACCAGGCTCCCAAGGAACCATGTAGAAGAGAGCTCCCTAGGTTTACATGGTGGAAAGGAACAACGTACGAATGGTATGGTTTGACTCAAGTGTCTGGCCTGGCCAGTGTTCAAATTCCACTTCTGCTGCTTGCTATCTATATAACCTTGGACTAATAACTTTACTCTCCTCTGAGCCTCATTTTCCTCCTCTTTAAAATGGGCATACTATCTCCCAAGGTTGTTGTGAAAATGAAAAAAGACAACATATAAAGTGCCCAAAATGTAGTACGCACTTGAAAAATGTTAGCTGTTTTTTAAATTTGCCTGCAATTTCTTCAAACACTACACAATAATGCACTACCACTTTTACAATGAATGGTGTATTTTCATCCCAGGGGAACCCAGGAACTGACAGGCAGAGGCTAGGGAGAACTCTCTGTGTCACATCCTCAAACAGGACTTTCTCTCACTCCAGTTAACACACGCCATATGGCAGGTGGTGGGGTGACGAAGATTCGATAGCAGCCTTCCTTCAGTACTAGGAGACATGCGATTGTCACTCGGCTTGGCAGAAATCTCACTCTTCTACTTCCTGGGGGGGGGGGGAGTGGTCTCCTCACTTGGTAGGCATTTATTCTAGCAAAGAAAGAGTGGCAAGCTGATTTCCAGATGTTCTGTTAGCTTGGGTATGAGTCACATGTCGGATCTTATTTCAGCAGCACAGTCTGCTAACTCTGGAGAGTTGAGGATTTTTTTTTCTTTTGCTCTTCGAAAAATATTGCTTGCTAAAAAAAAAAAAAAAAAAAGCTCTGTATTTGTGTCAACAGGACCAGCTTTCAGAAAAACTGAGAGTTAGGTGAGAAGTGTGTCATTGGCTGCTTTTCATTTTTCCTTTTCATTCTGCTTCTCTCTTGTACATTCCTGGATCTCGTGGTTTATTCCCACAAGCTCTTAATCTTTGTGCACTTTTATTTTTTTAACAAAAGATGCAGGCTTATAAATGTCAAGGTGTTGCCCTTTAAGATCTATTTGCCTAAGGAACTTGGCAGCTGTTGGGAGAAATCTGTGACTGGAGTTGTGTGTGTCCAGGAGTGCTCCTGGGGTTGGGAGGCCCCTCTGATCACCCCAGGTGTTGCCCAGTCTGCCAAGCCCACATAAGGTTTGGACTCCTATAGCAAATCCCTTCATGGGCTTTTCAGCTTGCTGTCTCTCTCCAGTCCCTGACCCTATCTTTTGTTGTGTTTTGTTTTGTTGCCTTTTTAATCTAAATGCACTGAGTCAAAGTAAACCAGAAAAGTAAATTAAATTACCAAATATAAAGCCTGAATGTGAGTTGTTTGTTAATTAACATTTACTGAGCAATTCCTATGAATCAGGAAATGTCCCTGGCACTTTCCCACTCCTCACCTAATTGAACCCTCCACCAGGAGGTGAATACTTTCATCCTGATGTTACAGATGGGGAAATTGAGAATCAGAGCAGTCCAGTCATTTACACAGCTATTAAGTAACAAAGCTGGTATCTGAAACCCTAATCCATACTCTAGGCCATTAAACATAGGCCAGAGTGAGAAATAATTACTTTTCTGTATCTTATAAAATGCCTGGTAACTATTCAATTCATCCACATTTCTAAACAGCTACTCTATGCTATGCACTGTGCTAGGGACTGGCTCTACTATTTGGATAACTAGAGTCAGCCTAGGGTGACCAACTACCCCAGTTTGCTCGAAATGTGGCACTTTGAGTGCTAAAACTTTCAGTGCTAAAAACAGGGCTCTGCATTTAACTCACAGTAACATTCCTTCCCAACTCTGCTTCAGTGATGTCATGCCAATAACCTGAAACTGGCTACAGATGGAATATTTATTCCACATAAATCACTAAATACTATAAATCAGGAAAGCTGGTGGTTTAGTATTTATTAGCATCTCACTGCTTACAGACTAGCAGGAAATATATACAAGCAGATAAGCAGTATCTATGTCTAACACAGTGTCTCATACACTGTATTAACAAGAGCTAATGTGTACTGAGAGCTTATGATGTACCAGGCACTGTTCTGAGTGTTTTAGATAATAACTTCTTTGATCTTTACAACAACCCTAAGAAGTAAGAACTATTGTTATCCCCTTTTTATAGATGAAGAAACTGAGGCTCAGAGAGTTTAAGTAAATTACCCAAAATTATACAGCTAATAAAATAGCAGAGCCAGGACTCAAAAACAAGTATGCCTGATTTTAAATCTATACTCAAGGAAGCCTGTGAAGACAGAAGATCCCGGGACAAACAGAGTAGTGGTGGCTGCTTCAGGGAGACCTTTGAGACAAAGAGGCAATGAGTTTGTGAGATGATGTTATAGCACGTACACACACATACTACTTAAAACAACATGCTAGGTACTATATTAAATGTTTGCTGTCACTATCGTTGTTGTGTTGGGGCTCTGAAAGAAAAGTAGGTCAGAGCTGAAGTCCATGGTAACAGTGACACAGGGCATGTGGGCCTCTCCCTGCTGGCACATAAGTGTTGCTGTAGAGAGGCAGGCTGAAGACAGCTGGTTTGGAAGTGAGGCCAGGGGAAGGCCATGTTACTTGTGTTTAGGACTTTGGATATGCTCCTGAGAACTACTAGAGTAGCTTTGGGGCCTGAAGTTGTGTCTCTGACTCAAGATATTAAAACTCATTATGGAAAAGAGTTACAGAGAAGTCCTGTTATGGCCCTATCCAACAATCGGCTGCTTCCCTCGTGGTCAATCAAATACAAAGGGCAGAAAGCTGGGAGAAGTAAAGAGTTTTATTCTGATGCTATGGGATCAGGATACAGGCTGTGTATCCACCAAAAACCTATTCATTTAAGCAGAGTTTCTACCCAGTATTTATAATAAAACATAGTTTCTTATCTTTTTCTCATTATTGATTAATAATGATTCCATGTCTTATAACCATTACTCAGTTGCTTTCTTTCTTTCTTTTTTCTTTTTTTTAGTTGGAGTCTCACTCTGTCCCCCAGGCTGGAGTGCAGTGGCATGCTCATGGCCACCCCAGCATCGACCTGCTGGGCTCTGGTGATCCTTCTGCTTCAGCCTTCCAAGTAGCTGGAACTATAGGGGCACGCTACCAGACCCAGCTAATTTTTTTTTTTTTTTTTTTTTTTTGTAGAGATGAGGTCTCACCAAGTTGCCCAGGCTGCTCTCGAACCCACGGGCTCAGGCAATCCAAAGTGCTGGGATTAGAGGCCAAGCCACTGAGCCTGGCCTCAGTTTCTTTCTTAATCAGTATTTAGACCCCAAGCAGTTACTAATGGGTGTTTAGATTACATCAGTCCTGCCATTCTTCTAAGTTATAATTACCTTGAACAATCTGGGGCTGTGTACTTTCTAGTTGGTTACACTTTTTTGCTTATTCCGAGAGTTCTGGTTTACAAGGCAATGCTTGATTATAAGTATTCACAATGTTTAATTATAAACATTATACGTAAACTTAATACAAAGACATGAAAGAAAGCAGTTGCCATTTAGAGGCTAAGGGAACAGATACATTTCTAGGTTTTAGAAAGTTTCAGCAGAACCCATTTCTTATCTAGGTCCAGCAGAAGCTTTTCCGGGGACGTGCAGTCTTTTTGTGTCTATCTCCTGCTTATCAGGGGGCTCAATGAAGATGGTTGTGTTCCTGTCAGTACCAGCAACAGTTACTAGATCCAAGGACAATGAAGGGGAGACAAGGAAAAACGTTCACTTTTAAATTCAAACGGCTTTTATGTTTAGTTCAACTCAGCTTAATACAAGTTTCTAAGTCTTTTCTAAATGGCTGTTTTAATAAAACCAAAATGGCCTCTTTTCTGCCTGTCTTCTTTCACCATAAAGAGCTCCAGGGCCATTCCCCAAAGCTCTTGAACTTCTATCTGCACCAGATTATCTCCAGTAACCAGAATGGGCCAAGAAAGCCTCAAATCTCATAGGCCCGAGGTTTTACTGTCTCCCAATTCAGCTTCTCAGAGAGATTTCTTTTTGACTCTTGACATCTCCTGGCTGGAAAACCATATTCCACAAAATCTCCCTCATCCAACTCTTGTTACTTGGAAAATCCATATTCTCCGCTTTATTCCTGCATTCTGTTTGCCAGGGTTGTTTTTACCCCCTAGGGACTAACTCATCTGTCACCTGAATACCTAGGCAGCGAGGCATTCTAGACCACAGAGGAAGAATGGCTCCTGTCTTCTCATGAGTGTGGTTGGGAGATCATTCCAGTACTCAGAGCTTATTTTTCTGTTAATCATGTACCCATTAGAGTCTAAAACCTGAGCCTTCTAAACATTCATAGAAGCTAGTTTGTGGGAGGAATTCACCAAGCCCCGATACTTCCCTGGAAAAGTCCTGGTGCTCTTTGTGAGGAAGAAAAACAAGATGCCACATCTTTGCTGGGATTTCTGCAGCTGTGATATGCCCCTTTTCTGATTGCTGACCTCTCAGAGCATGGGGCTGCCCTTTGAGAGGCCTTCAACTTTGACAGAGAGAGCAAGAAATGGAGGCTGACTTTTCATATATGTCTTGACCAGTCTTAATGTGCTGTTCAGCTTTTGGGCCTGTGTGATGCCTGATCCATTGTGTATGCAACTCAGTGGTTGACAGCATGGATTCTAGAGGTAGACTATGGATTCAAATCCTATCTCCACCATGTCCCAGCTCCGCATGCTTGGGGAGATTACATAAGTTTTTGGGTGTTTGTTTTAACAACTGTAAAATAAAGATAATAATAAGCCGGGCTCGGTGGCTTAGCCTGTAATCCTGCGCCTTGGGAGGCTGAGGTGAGTGGATTGCCTGAGTCCGCGGGTTCGAGACTCGCCTGGGCAACTTGGTGAGACCTCATCTCTACAATAAATCAAAAAATTAGCCGGGCGTGGTAGCACGCGCCTGTAGTTCCAGCTACTTGGAAGGCTGAGGTGGAAGGATCGCCGGAGCCCAGCAGGTCGAGGCTGCGATGGCTGGGAGCAGCCACTGCACTCCAGTCTGGGCAACAGAGTGAGACTCCAACTCAAAAAAAAAAAAAGATAATAATAATAATGGTAAATAAGATTGTTGTGAGGAATAAATATGATAATACACAAGAACTTCTAGAATAATGCATGAGCATATAGTAGGCACTCAATACATATTAGCTAGAATTATTACTCTTACTGTTTTACATAGGGATTAACAAACTTTTTCTTCTACAAATGGCCAGAGAGTAAATATTTTAGGCTTTGCAAGCCAAGAGCAAATGCAAGGATATTATGTAAGTGCATATATAATAAGAAATTAAACAAATGCCTACAAATTTTTATTGATAAAATTCCAAATATAATAATGATTGAGTATAACCTATAGGTCCATTAATGACAAAAATCGATTTTTTTGGAATAACACTTCACTTGACTGAGTATCAAAGTTAGCAATCCCTATCATTAAACTGATTGCAAAGATTTATCGGTAAAAACCATTCTTAGCCCATGGGCCAAATAAAAACAGACAGTGACTTGATTTGGGCCTATGAGCTATAGTTGGCTGACCTCTGATTTTCTATAACCTTGTTGACAGAGGTTTATTATGTGCTTGGACGATTTCCTAATTTATTCCCATGATCTGACCCCATAAGAACGCCAAGTCTGGGCAGTTCTGAGCCATCTGATGCAGCACCACTCTGGAAAGATCTTAAAAAAAAATCTCAGAAGTGACTTTCTTGAACCAAGGCCTGGCCACCTGAGATGTCTACAAGGTGCCTGACAAAGTACTGACCACACCAGATTAGGAGCCACAGGTCAGTCAGAGTGGTCTATTTATATCTAAGGTTTGTGGAGTATCACTACTGCCTTCCACCACAACTACTGACCTCCAGAATGATATTCTTAAGAGGGAAAGGGTTTGTCTTCCTCACATCATAGCCTAGACTTCTAGCCACTAGAGTCACTTTTCACCCTGGCCTCATCCTGGCCTCCTAGGCTTAGATAGCCTCATACCATTCAAACCAAGGACCCTGTCTACATCACTATCCTTTTCTGTGCCAATTTTCTCAGGAAGACAATATCCCTGCCTGTGTTCTATCAACTTTGTGTTGGTATAAAGGTCATCGGCCATCAAGGTTAACCTAGAAACACAGAGATGTTATTTCAAGGAAATCCTACACCCATGACTAGTAGTCATAGACTACAATAGACTGAAGCAACTAAGACAGATCCAGATTTCCAAGATGAAGAGGGTTATCGTCCTTGAGCAGTTCAGCATCTCCTTGTAGATAAAGCAGACCACATTTTCAACTATTTCCTTCTGTTATTGATTATATATCATGCTTCAGGACAGTTGGAAAGATAATCTGCCCATACAAGCTGAGTTAATGCCCTTCCTAACTTCTGTTCATACTGTGCTCAAAGGCATCCTATGAAACATGTGTGTATGCTCCATAGCTCAAGGAATTCTCCCAGGCTCCCCTCTATCAATAGCTGACATTTGTTGAAAACTTATTGTGTGGTAACTACTACCTAAAGTACTTTATAGGCACTGAATTTTCACAAGCACCCTAGGACTTATATGTTCTTTTATCTTATTTTCACAAATGAGGAAACTGTAGATCAGAAAGATTAGCAATTCATCCAAAGCCATCAGCTAAGGAAGGGGCTGAGTCAGAATTAAAAGCAGGTTTAAATAACTTGCTCAAGGCAACTCATCTTGTACTGGTAGAGTCAAGTTGTAACCCAGTTCTTTTTGGTTTTAAGTAATTTTCCCACTTTCTGCTCTGTTGCTTGGGTCATAGATTCTCTTTCTCTACCTAGCCCATTTGGACTGACATCTATATTTGACTATGTGCATGGCTTTGGTTTCAATTTTTCTTCAGAATGTTGGCTTTTGGGTTATCCACCTCTGTTTCACTCCCTGCAGGCTGCAGTCTAGCCCTGCCCTAGCTCTTGGTAAATGCAAGTTCCAGTGGTAGTATACTCCAGGCTAAATTCAATGTCTTAGAGTTCCAATTGCTTAGAAGGAGGGATTCTACATTACTTCCAAAAAAACTGGAGTAAGGGGGAGAGATGGAGGCAGATCCACCCTGGTAGATTCTCCAGTAGACCTTTAGGGTTATCCAGCCACAAGTACAATCATGACTAATTTTAATCTTGTGCTCCAAGCACTGGGATAAATACTTGACACAACTTATTTCATTGAAATCCTCATAAAAATCCTTTGAGGTTAGTACTATTATGATCGCCATTTTAGAGATTAGGAAACTAATACTTAAAGAGATTAAGTGACTTGTCTGAGGTTGAAGAGCTGAGTTTTGGATTCAGATCTCTCTGATTCCAAACCCGTCACGACTGCACTCTACAAGTAGCAAGTCTAATCCAAAGCAGGCTGCAGATGAATGCCTACTTGCGGCAGCACCTGGACGAGATCCAGGCCCATGCAGTGAAAGCCCTGAGAGGCAGAGAATGTTGAAATTTCCTCCTATATGAGATTGGATGATTATATTTCCCAGATGGAGAGGCTCACACACAAGTAGTACTCTTGTGCTATCACTCCATCATGCTGACCACTGTGGTCCATTCAAGGCAAGATTTTGAACATGGTTTTTGGTAGTGGCTCCATCTCTGACACAATGTCTCCAATGAGTCATCACTTAGGATAGCTGCTTCCAAGTCAAGGAGTAAACTAGTAGATCCAAGAACCTTCTGCAGCCACTTCAGATCTTCAAACACCTCTGGGGTACCATCTCACGGTGAACTATTTCTAGTATATTCCCTTTTCATGACCTCACACAATCTTGACAATGGCAGATATCCTGAAAAATATATATCATTCATTGTATGCTCAGACTTAGCTCCCTATGTACTCCAGCTATGGCTATTTTGTTTATCAAAAGAATCTTCTGGTTCCAAATTATCCAGCTATGTGGTCTCCAACTAATGCCTGCAATTATCATTTTGATCTTGGAGGGTCCTATTCAAGGCTGTTCACTTCAGTATTCATTTGCCAGTGATCTACCACTAGTAGATACAAAAGTCAGACGAAATATCAACCGAGCACTAACTAGAGGAGTAACTCCTATTTCATCTTTTTACAAACAACACACTAGTTCCCCCTCATTACTACACAGATGCCCCTTGACTTATGATAGGGTTACACCCTGATAAACCCATTATAAGTTGAAAATATCTTAAGTCAAATGTGTATTTAATACACCTAACCTACTGAACATCATAAAAGCCTAGCCTACCTTAAACGTGCTTAGAACACTTACGTTAACCTACAGTTGGGCAAAATCGTCTAACACAAATTTTATTTTATAATGAAGTGTTGACTTTCTCATGTAGTTTATTGAATACTGTACTGAAAGTGAAAAATAGAATGGTTGTGTGGGTACTTGCACCATAAAATACACAGCTAAAGCACACTAGACCTGAAGAATGTTTGAAGCATTGAACTGAAACTAATTACTGGATGATGGAGATGCTACAGTGACAGAGTCATCAATTTCTCTTTTCTGAGGAGGCTTGAGAATAGCTGGTGGAAGACACTGGAGCATCTTAGACACTTATTGATGGTTTAGCTGGCATAGTTTTCTTCAGGAAGATGTCAAGTATTGGTTGTTTACCTTTGTGATCGCGTGACTGACTGGGAGCTGCGGCTTGCTGCTGCTGCCCAGCATCGTGAGACAGTATCATATGGCATATTGCTAGTATAGGAAGAGATCAAAATTCAAAGTATGATTTCCACTGAATGATTATCACCTTCCCATCATTGTAAGGTCGAAAAATCTTAAGTCAAATCATCATAAGTCAGGAACCGTCTGTAACGGATTTTCCCCACAATTGATCACATTTATCCAGATGAAAAGACTCATTTTAGCAGTAATTATGGCTTCCACATCCATTGCTTTTCATACACCCACTTGCTGTGTTGGACATAAGGAGCTGTAGGATACCAGAATGTTGAAAGTCAGGACATGAAGTATACTGAATAATGCTGGGTCTTTGATGAAAAATCAACAAAAGAGATAATCATGTACGAGGTCTAACAATTAAGTTCACGAACTCATCCTAGAAAAAGTGCTGCATACCTCATTGCTGAATATCACTATAGTCACCTTTGAAGTACTCCCCTTGAGAACCTATGCACCAAAGCCAGCACCTAGTCAACCCATCAAAGCAATTTTGGAACTCTTTTTCTGGAATGGCCATCAGAGCTGTCATTGTATTACCCTTAATGTCCTAAATATCATCAAAATGTCTTCCTTTCAATATTTCCTTTATCTTTGGGTAAGGAAAAAAGTCACTGGAGACCAGATCAGGTGAGTAGGGAGAGTGTTCCAATATAGTTATTTGTTTACTGACTAAAAACTCCCTTGCAGAGGGAGTAAGGGGCATTGTTGTGGAGTGAGAGCTCCTTTGGGACCATTTTTCCACACACCTTTCTCTTGCCAAGATTTTCAGTTAAGATTTGCCTATTTCTCTGTTGATGTTTATTTGGTCTGCTATGCTTCTCCCAGTCAGTCGATGATTTTGATGCACAATTCAATCAATTTTTGCAATGTTTTTGTCAGTTCTGCTCTTTACTGGCCATCCCAACCTCTTTTCATCAGCAACTCTTTCTCTCCCCTCATCAAAACCTTTAATCCATTTGCACACTGCCATTTTCTTCATGGCATTATCCCCATAAACTCGGACTAACATGTCCCTGATTTCACTTCCACTCTTGCAAAGTTTAACAAGAAATGTAATGTTTGTTCGTTGTTCTAATTCAGACTCCGACATTCTTGTGATGGCACACAAAAACATGCAACAATAATAATGAACGCCACTTGGCAAGACAACACCACACATCAGCATGAACATGGTTGTAAGACACTGATATACCAAGGTTACAAAACCTTACCAAGTTGTTTGTACAGTGCTGCCAACATAAGCGCATGGTGACAAGTTCACAAACTTAATTGTTAGACCTCATATACATGCATGTACACACATGAATACCATCATATTGGGCACTTCAAGGTAATGAACATTATCAACACCATGGGTTTCTGACTCCAGCTAATACCTCTATGTGAATCCATCCTGTCACCAACCTTTGCTATATCCAACCCACTAATATTTTTCCTCTGTATTATTGCCTAAGTCTTCAGATTCCAAGAAAACAAGGTCGAAGGACCAAGAGTAGTTGCAGTGGGTGATGAAAAGCAGTGTCCAGCTACACCCTCCCATATGCTAATCTATAAGATGATCTTGAGGGTCATAGGTCTCCCAATTAGAAACACACATTAAGCCGGGCTCGGTGGCTCAGCCTGTAATCCCGCGCCTTGGGAGGCTGAGGTGAGTGGATTGCCTGAGCCCGCGGGTTCGAGACCCGCCTGGGCAGGCGAAACTTCATCTCTACAAT